>CM031388.1:27562828-27719940 GCA_018350135.1 Citrus trifoliata | reverse complement strand
ACATAAGGATCGAGGAAGAAAGGCAGCTCGGATTAAAACAGACCAGCTGGAAGGGTTGGGAAAGAAAGAGAAGAGAGCATTACCAGGAAGTGGGCCGATTAGGAGGAGGGACCACCAGGCCTCAGGTAGTGGCGCATGAGGACGGGTAACCACTTATCAACCTCATCAGAGGCCATCACAGTATCACGCAGCAGAGCGCAACCTCCTCGTCCCCAGCTAGGGAACCTTGGAGAATGCATGACTTGGCATATGGTGTCCTCATCAACACTCCCACGGTAGCAGAGGGAGCATACCAGAAGTATTACCACCGCCTCAACTCAGAATGGAGCAAATAGAGAAATAGCATGCACCTGATCGATCAAACCAGGACTATGGGCGGTATACTTCCTGAAGATGTCCCTGGACGAGGTGTACGAGGCCATAAAGGATAGAGGGTTGTTATACCTCCCTACCCCAATTACAAAGCTACCCTAGGAGGGATAGGGGACGCTATTGTACGTTCCATGGCACTCATGGCCACACCACAGCAGATTGCAAAGATCTCAAGACCCAGGTTGAAGATTTGGTGAGAAATCGGTATCTGGACGAGTTTATAGATGGGACCTTCCCAATGGTAGCCTCAACAAGTGAAGGGGAACAAAGTGACAGGGACTTGAGGCGCGAGCAGTGTTGTGCAAATTTTAATGTACTCGCAAGCGCACGAATCTATTGTAGTGTAGATCAATGGTGACAGTGTCGATCCCACGAGGAGGTTGATTTAATTATATATAGAATTAATTTTGTAAATGGGTGGTTGGAATTATGGTGGAAATGATTTGGAATATGCTAAAACTTAAATTAAAATGGCGAGAATAAATTCTAAAACTGGAATTGAAATGGCGAGAATAAATTGGAGATCAAATATATAAATTGACGTACTTGGGTATCTGGATCCGTATCAACATGCATCATGGGCTAAATAATCCGTATTAATGCCAATTAAATCATGAGAGGGGAATCCACACCTCATGAACCACGCTCTAATCAATATGGTGTTAAGGGCTTATCGTGCCAAATAATAATAACCTTGTACTAGAGGGCCGGTGAAACCAAGGCGGTACTAGACAAGATTAGTATTGTCGACGAGAAGTCAAAACATCCACAAAAACTAGAGGGGAAGAGAAAATAAATTTACCAAATAAAGCCCATGACACATGTTGAGACTTCACCTTCAACCCAAGCTTGAAAGAAAATTAGTCACTCATAATTGAACTAGGGGCAAAATGGGAATTTATTAAATACGAAGAAAATACAAGATAGAGAGGGAATTACAGAAAATGGATCCCAAAAATGGATTCAGAGATATCAAATTAGGGGGGGAGGCCCCCTTTTATAGATACATGGAGTAAATCATGGCCATCGGATTAAAAACAGTTTGGACGCTCAGGATTGCGCCACGTCATCAGTCAACAGTCCACGGTTTGACCACGCGGATGAACAGTAACACGGTTTGACCCGGATGAACAGTAACGCGGTTTGGTTGAAAATAATCCTGTGTGATGCATGCACCGTACGCGAGATTTTTCGTCCACTGATATGCTGCCACGTCACCATCAACAGTATATAAGAATTTTAGTCCAACAGGATCGTGACACCTCATCAGTCAATGCCACGTCATCGATTTGTCTATATGAACAGTGTCGTGAACAGTAACGTAGACAGTACCGTACCCGTGAATAGTACCGTACATGTGAATAGTGCCATTTTTCCTTTTATACTCCTCCTAAGGTTTTTCAACCGTCCTGAGTTCAAAAGTGATGTCCGTTTTGCCGTCTGATCTCTCCTTTATTGTGAAATGACTATAATGCCCCTAAAATACATAAATTACTTAATTAAAATAAACACATGTAATTAAACCACAAGAATGTTAAATACATAAAAGTAAGGGTTGTTAGTAAGACTTGAAATGTAAAATGACGGTTTTCTCCTTATAAAATATGCATTTTCTAACACTCAACCACCCCCAACCAGCTGATGCTAGTCCCTAGCAAATAAAGCGAAAACAAAATTCAAATTTCAAAATGATTTTTTTTTTTTTTTTTGAACACTCGTATTTATTCAATCAGATTAATGATAGCGATCAAAGAAAAGTATAAACATTATCTCCAGTCTAAAGAAACATCACATCTTCATCAACCATCCACATGAATCAGCCCAGTAGACTTGTTATAGCTACTTTCAAGAATGACATGTCTAACCCCAAATTCACTGGAAGTAGTGACACTCTCACAAAGAAATTAAACCCAATAAAAATAGTCACTCCAATGAATGGTAATTGAGAGAGAAAATAATAAAGGAGTGATATCACATGCTCTCACCAAGATGAAAAATATGCCCTCAGCTTAGAAATAATACGATCTCAAGTAAAATAAAAATGCTAGTCAACCCACTTTATTCATCTTTTTTTTTTTATTATTATTATTTTTTTTTATGCATCACTACATCTTTTTTAGCCCATATAACTAGCTTCTATTTCAGATTATAGTTCCCTAAAATCAAGAAGGACTTTTATTAGGACGTAATGTAGGTTAAGGACATGGTTAACAAAGAATGGAAATAAGGAAAACAAAGTGTATGTTGAGAAAAGAAATGCAGAGATTTTTTTTTTTTTTTTTTTGGAAATTGCAAGGTGGATTTCACCTTTTATTGTTCTTTTTTATTCTTTTGAAACAACAACTTTTGTTTTTGATTTTTTTTTTTTTTGGCATAACTTCACTGAACAAAATAATTATTTACATTTTTCTCAAACATAAATAGGTGATGTAACTTATAAGACATCGGGTAATACTCCAAATCGGAGTGGGTCAAGATGATAAGTTGACAAAGAAAATATATATTTTTTTTTTTTTTTTTTAAAGGCTCAAAAGGGTTAACTATGGATATATCACAAAAGGGATGGCTAGAAAGGCTCAAACGGATCAAAGATGGCCTTTCCATCGTCTTTTAGGGTTCTAAATAATCGTCCATACTACTAGTTAGATGGGCCTCCAAATGTAGCAACACACATTTTTTTTATTTTACAACAATTTTTTTTTTTAAGGGTTAACTCAAAAGAAAACTAGAGATTGTGTATAAAATTATAAACTACAAAGCTGTATGAAGAATGGGCAAAAGGGTTACTCTCCAAGAAAAATAATAGGCTCAAAAACTCACTTGGTACTTATTATGACATGTTCATTCCTTCAAGCAACTAATATTTGTCTCCGACATCAACATGTAAAGTAGCAAACATAGTGTAACATCACTTAAGACCAAAGATAATACAAATACTAAAATTTGAAATTCATCATGTCATCCAATATTAAAACAAATCACACATTTTTTTTTTTTAAACAACATTCTACCCCCCAACCTATTCTAAGCATGAAAGGAAAATGTGCATGCAGAAATGCGAAAATGACACAGAAAAACTAATTAGAAAAGTTACACTTAAAATGATGAAAAAAACAAAATGAATTTTTTTTTTTTTTAAACTTAGAAGATGCGTTTCTAGAGGCACTACACTCCATATTCAGCCATCTTCGACTCAAAAGTTGGAAAATGTATATTATAAAGGAGGAAAATAAAAAAAAAAGAAGAAAAAATGAACATCAAAAACGTTATAAAGAAAAGAAAATTTTTTTTTTGTTTGTTATTTTTTATTTTTTTTGGTTTTTTATTTTTTTTATTTTTTTTATTTTTTTTTTTGTTGAACAATGAAGATGCGTTTCAGAGTAACTACACTCCATATGCAGCCATCTTCAACACAAAAAGTTAGCAACAGTGAGTTTCTACAAACAAAAAATTAGTAAAACTTAACCAAGATTCCACATTTGTCGACTATTCCCTCCCCCCAACCAGAACGAAACATTGTCCTCAATGTTTGAAAGGAAAGAAGTAGAGTTTAGAAGACATCACCCTGGGTGGTGCAACACAGAAGAAAATATTTACAAGCGGAGAGTTAAATCTAATTTGTACTTCTTACTGCCGCTACTGTTACCATCATTATTTTGGACGCTCCAACACAAAGGTCCAGGGGTTTGGTTCCGGTCTATAAGCTTGTAACATATCAAGTAGCTCATTAGCAGTGTGAGCACAAATAAAAGTTTTTTCGCATGGGAAGGAATGAAGTAGTTTTTTATTGCATGGTTAAGAAATGCGATAAAACCATCATAAAAGTTATTGACATTTACAAACCGATGGGTTTTCTGGTGGATGTGCAGATGGGCCCAAGATGCTAGTGTGATAAGTGCCTCTAGTGTTGCAAGATCTCCTGGAAGAAAAATAAAAGCATCAGCATAACTAAGCATTTCAGTTATTCTTTCTTGCATACCTGAGACGACTAACTCTTCTCCAGTTGATGAGTCAGACGAACTGCCCAATGGTTTTAGAACTCTTGGGATGATGCCTAACACTTGACTTCCTCTGATAAAGCTGCTTCTGAGACCATTTTGGATAACCCTCGGTTACCTCCTCCATACACCAAGTGTAATTTTCTCGCTGCTATACTCGACCAAGATCTATGGCTGCCTCAACGAACTCTTTATGTGTGCCATAGGTAAATCCAGAAAGTACACAAATGTTCTTGAATTGTCTATTGGGAGTAGCTGCCATTGTGATACTTCTCAAAAATAATTTGTGAGTGCTGACAAAAGAAATCACATTTAAGAGTCTTGGTGACAGTAGGTCACAGCTGTGTATGAGGTAACATGTCAGTGTCAAATAACGCGTAAAGCACATGGCTCGTGAGTCAAAAAGAAAACGGTAATAAAGGAAAAAAAAAAGCAAACAGTAATTAAATTATTAAAGACAATAATGCAAACAATATAAATAACAGTGAATGAAATAAATAACAGTAAAGTAAAAAGGATATTTACAGGTAGTTGCGACTGTGGCTCACACTTCCTCTGGTTTTACGTCCAGAAACGGCTTGAACGCCCTCTATGGGTCGAGGATAGGCTTCCATCCAGTTTCTTATAAACTGACAAACAGGGTCGTTTATAGTCAGATTCCCGAGACTATATCGTGCATGCTCTTTCTGGAATAATTGGCCATAACTGGAGAATCGCTCCTTGCACATATCCACTGGGATGCGTTTCAAGAGACAAAAGGATATCGTCTAATGACTCCTTATTCAAGCCATCCCTAATGAATTGAATCTTATCTTCCCTGTTATCAGACACCATTCCTAAAGAACATGGGTTTTCTACCCGCAACTCATTCTGGCACACTTATGACAAGCAACAGAAATTCTTCGAGCTCGTCGTTTTCTTGCATAATTTCCTTTACCACAACCAGGCATGAATGCAATAAATTTTGGAGGTAACTCACCTGCCAATCGTACTTTCGCCTCGATTAACCAACGGATGTCAGCAGGTATGTTATTCTTCATGAGTAATCGCATGCGTTCGGACCGAGCTTTGTAGATCGTAAAGAGGGCATTCTGAGGAAGTGAGGGAATCGCTTGTGAAGCTTCGCTAAGATCTCGTTTCTATCCATACCTTCGCCTCAGAATGTCAGTTATTATGGGAAACCGAAGTAACCGACTTGATTGTCACGGAGTACCGTTATCCGCCACTTCACCGGGGTAAGAAACTAAAGCACACAAACAGAAAAACAAATTAAAACACACAAAGAAAATTAAAATCGTCCTCTTATTGAATTTACCTCAAGCTCCAACTGGATGTCGTAAACCTTCTCTCAATGTCTCTGAGTTGGCGTTCTAAACCCTCAACATAAGCTACTAACTCTGGTGGTTGTAGAGCCCAAATGCGATGTGTTTTACAAAATTGAATTTGCCTTTTTAAGATGAGTTTTGACACGTTGAAGTGGTTTAAGAATGTTCAGGAGGAACGGTCTAAGTAAGGTACTCATGATTAAAAATAATAAGGGAACACTAATAGTTAAACAAACACACTTATGCAAAAATAATTTCAATAAGAAAGAAAAAATCAAATCAACGAAAGAAAAAAAAAAAAATTCAATTCAAATTTGGTGGGTCACTCAAATTTATTTCGGTGTCTTCTCATGTGGTTGGTACTCTAGATATGGCTTTAATCTTTGACCATTAACTTTAACGTGACACCGTTCTTTGGGTCCTTAATTTCAATTGCCTCATGTGGAAAAACAGTATGTGCAATAAATGGGCCAGACCAACGAGAGCGTAACTTACCTGGGAATAGGTGCAAGCGAGAATTGAATAAAAGCACTTTCTGACCTGGAGTGAAAGATTTTCTCATAACGTGCTTGTCGTGGAAGACTTTCATTCGCTGCTTGTAAATTTTGGCATTTTCATAGGCATCATTGCGAATTTCCTCAAGTTCTGCCAGTTGTAATCTTCTTTCCGAGCTAGCTTGCTGCATGTCAAAGTTGAATTTCTTGATGGCCCAATACGCACGATGCTCGAGTTCCACAGGTAGGTGGCAAGCTTTTCCATACACTAGCCTGTAGGGTGACATCCCAATCGGGGTCTTGAAAGCCGTTCTATATGCCCATAATGCATCATCAAGTCGTAATGACCAATCTTTTCTGTCTGGCCTCACCGTCTTTTCTAATATGTGCTTTATTTCTCGATTGGAGATCTCAACTTGGCCACTGGTTTGCGGATGATACGGGGTCGCCACTTTGTGTGTGATTGAATACTTTGTCAAAAGAGATTTGAATGCTTTGTTACAAAAGTGGGCACCACCATCACTGATTATCGCTCGAGGGAATCCAAAGCGTGAAACATGTTGCTTTTCAAAAATCCTATCACCACCTTATGATCATTGGTTCGACATGCAATTGCTTCTACCCATTTTGATACATAGTCAACAGCAACCAATATGTATTGATGGCCAAAAGAAGAGGGAAAGGGTCCCATGAAGTCGATACCCCATACGTCAAAAATCTCAACCACTAAAATTGGATTTAGTGGCATCATGTTCCTTCGCGTAATGCTCCCCATTCGTTGACACCTATCACATGAGGAACAGAAAGTGTAAGCATCTCGAAATATAGTTGGCCAATAAAAACCACATTGTAAAATTTTAGTTGCTGTTTTCTTAGCACTGAAATGGCCTCCACAAGCTTGTTCATGGCAGAATGAAGGATATTCTGAATTTCACTTTCTGGGACACATCGTCTAACAATTTGGTCTGCACAATACTTGAACAAATATGGGTCATCCCAAAAGAAATTCTTTATTTCTGCAAAGAATTTAGCCTTGTCTTGCTTGGTCCAATGCTCTGGAAGTTTACCTGTAACAAGATAATTAACTATATCAGCATACCAAGGTAATACTTCCACATTCATTAATTGTTCATCTGGAAATGACTCATTCAATGGTAATGGCTCTGTAATTGTGTCAAAATGTAGACGAGAGAGATGGTCCGCCACAACATTTTCTGTCCCTTTTTATCTTTGAATTCCAAGTCAAATTCCTGCAAAAGTAACACCCAACGAATTAGTCTAGCTTTTGCATCTTTCTTTGTGAGAAGATATTTCAGAGCAGCATGATCTGTGAAAATAATTATTTTACAACCAATGAGATAAGATCGAAATTTTTCCAATGCAAACACTACTGCTAGCATTTCTTTTTCAGTAGTTGAATAGTTCAATTGTGCATCATTCAATGTCATACTAGCATAGTAAATAACATGGGGAATTCGATCAACTCTTTGTCCTAATACTGCTCCTACTGCATAATCAGATGCATCACACATGAGCTCAAATGGTAAGCTCCAGTTTGGGGGCTGAATGATGGGTGATGATGTCAACAAATGCTTTAATTTTTCAAACGACACAAGACATGAATCATCAAAGACAAAAGGTACATCCTTAGCAAGTAGCTTGCATAAGGGTCTAGAAACTTTGCTAAAATTTTTAATGAAACGTCTATAAAAACCAGCATGCCCAAGGAAAGATCTTACTTCTCTGACTGTTTTGGGTGGAGGAAGATTAGAAATGAGATCCACCTTGGCTTTGTCAACATCAATACCTTTGCTCGAAATGATGTGACCGAGAACAATACCTTGTTTTACCATAAAATGGCACTTCTCCCAATTTAAGACTAAGTTCTTCTCGATACATCTCTGCAGAACTAGTGTTAGATGATGTAAACATTGATCAAACGAGTCACCAAAGACAGAAAAATCATCCATAAAGACTTCAAGGAAACGTTCAACCATATCAGAAAAAATGCTCAACATGCATCGTTGAAATGTAGCAGGTGCATTACATAATCCAAATGGCATCCTCCTATATGCAAAAGTGCCAAAAGGGCAAGTGAAAGTGGTTTTCTCTTGATCTTTTGGTGCTATGGGAATCTGATTATATCCTGAGTAGCCATCTAGAAAGCAATAAAATTCATGGCCTGCTAATCTATCAAGCATTTGATCGATAAATGGTAAAGGAAAATGGTCTTTACGTGTGACAGAATTTAATTTTCTATAATCAATGCATACACGCCATCCTGTAGTCACTCTAGTGGGTATTAATTCATTATCAGCATTCGTAACTACTGTGACTCCTGACTTTTTGGGGACAACTTGTACAGGACTGACCCATGAACTATCAGAAATTGGGTAAATGATACCTGCGTCTAATAGCTTAAGGACTTCAGTTCTTACAACTTCTTTCATGTTAGGATTTAACCGACGTTGCATTTCCCTAGTAGATTTAGCATTTTCATCAAGGTGAATGTAATGCATGCAATCTGCAGGGTTTATACCTTTTATGTCTGCTATGGTCCATCCTAATGCTCCTTTATGCTCTTTTAAAACATCCAACAACTTACCTTTTTGTTCGTCATTTAGGGATGATGAGATGATTACCGGCAGAGAACTTTCTTCCCCCAAAAATGCGTATTCCAGAGTGTTGGGCAATGGTTTGAGCTCAAGTTTTGGTGGTGATTCTGATGATGGGATGAGTTTCTTCTCTGATGGTGCTAGTTGTTCAACTCTTGACTTCCAT
Source organism: Citrus trifoliata (assembly GCA_018350135.1). Classification (NCBI taxonomy): domain Eukaryota; kingdom Viridiplantae; phylum Streptophyta; class Magnoliopsida; order Sapindales; family Rutaceae; genus Citrus; species Citrus trifoliata. The sequence continues at coordinate 27,710,970 of CM031388.1, read as the reverse complement.
TGATTAGTGTCCATAGATGGTGCTGAGTCAAGTAGGGCGTTGACCTCTTCAACCGATCTGTCAATATCAAAATCCAAACCAAAGTGAGTTAAACATGTTTGTAAAGGATCATCACTGAGGTTTGAAATAAAAGTGTCATCAACTAATGCTTCAATTAAATCCACATCAACAATTCCATCATCTGCACTGTGAGGTTGTTTGGCAATGTTGAAGATGTTCAGTTCCATAGTCATATTGCCGAAAGACAACTGCATATTTCCAGTTCTACATTGAATGTGAGCATCCGCAGTTGCCAAGAAAGGTCGGCCTAGGATAATGGGGATGTGCTTCCTTGAATCCTGTATTGGTTGAGTGTCAATTACAATGAAATCAACAGGAAAATAAAATTTGTCTACCTGGATAAGCACGTCCTCCACAATACCACGAGGTATTTTCGTGGACCGATCTGCAAGTTGTAACACCACTGGAGTTGGGTGTAATTCGCCAAGTCCAAGTTTCACAAATACTGAATAAGGCAACAAATTTACACTAGCTCCTAAATCCAACAAAGCATTCTCAATTGTGTGGTTCCCTATACTACATGAGATAGTGGGGGATCCTGGGTCTTTGCATTTTAAAGGAATTTTATGTTGGAGTATAGAACTAACGTTTTCTGTTAAAAATGCCTTCTTTTGAACATGCATATTTCTCTTTTTAGTACAAAGATCTTTAAGAAACTTGGCATAAGATGGAACTTGTTTAATAGCATCAAGCAAAGGGATATTAACACTTACCTGTTTGAAGATTTCGAGAATCTCACCTGTGGATTTTCCCTTCTTGCCTTTAGCTAACCTCTGGGGGAATGGAGCTTTTGGAACGTATTCTCGTGGGTTTTTTTCTTCTTTCTCCTCCGGTGATGAGTCCTCAACATTCACAGGTACAATTTGATTTTCTTTGGTCACCGGCATCTCCACTTTATTGTCGACTTCTTTTCCTTTTCGCAAGGTCATGACTGCTTTGACCTCTCCATGCTGCTGTGGTGAACTGGTACTTGCTTCATGTACTCCTTTAGGATTAGGCACTGGTTGACTTGGAAATTTACCCTTCTCAACAGTCATTGCCAAGGTCTGAACCGAAGAAGCAAGTTGTCCCACCATTTTCTCTAGGCTTGAAACTGATTGAGCTTGTGAGTTGAAGCCCGCTCTCAACTCATTTCGTAGTCCATCAATGGTGCGGTTTTGTTGCTCAATCGTGGAGTGAGTAAGATTCTTGAGATTCTGGAATGAATCTTCCCATGGTCTGGGTTGAGTGTAGTTCTGGTTTTGATTGTATGGTCTGAATGGAGCCTGAGAGGCTTGAGGAACTTGTGGAATTGGTTGCATTGGTGGAGCTGGAGCTGCTGGTCCATTTTGTTGGAATCCTTGAGACCATGAAAAATTGGGGTGGTCTCTCCATCCAGGGTTATATGTGCTGGAGTATGGGTTGTAATTTGATGGCTTTCTCATTACACCTATGGCATTGGCTTGATCTGGATATGAGTCAGGGTCATGTGCCTCTGTTGATTTAGCAGTCGATAATGATGCTATTTGTCGAGAGAGACCTTCAATTATCGCTTTGACTTCTTTAATTTCTGAAGTTGACTCGCCAATTTGAACCTCATTTACTCCCTTAATCCTTCTGGTATTCCTGAGTGATCGACTCCGTTGTTGGGAATTATCCGCTTGTCGCTGGAAAAACTCCCAAATCTCTGATGCACTTTTTGACATTAGCTCTCCTCCACTTGTTGCCATTAGCCATTCTTGCACATTTGGTAGTAATCCCTCCAAAAAGTATTGGCACTGGTGCCATTTCTCGTACCCATGATGTGGACACTTCAAAAGTAGCCCATTGAATCTCTCCCACGTTTCGAAAAATTGCTCGTCCTCTCTCTGAGTAAACTCTGAGATTTCCCTGCGAATAGCATTGGTTTTATGCACTGGGAAATATTTATTCAAAAATTTTGTTACCATTTGTTCCCATGATGAAATGCTATTAGCAGGCAAAGTATTTAACCATGAACGAGCTCTATCCTTTAAAGAAAATGGGAATAATCTAAGTTTTACATCATCATCTGAAAAATTCTCATATTTAAATGTTTGACAGATGGCATGAAAATCATTCAGATGATTATATGGGTCCTCATTTTCTAGGCCATAAAATGTGGGGAGACAATTTAGCACACTAGGTTTTAATTCAAAACTCCTAGCAGCTACATTTGGGTATCTTATGCATGATGTGCTCAAATTAGCTAAGGGACTAAAATAGTCCTTAAATGGCCTCTCCTGTGGTGCTTGTAGATCCATTCCAAATTTATTTTTAATGTGCTTTTGTGTGCGAAGTGTTTTTTCTAATTCAAGGTCTATAGGTTCAAGATTAGGTAATAATGACCTACGACCACGCATGCAAAACAAATAAAATAAAAATAAAGATGAGAACAAAACAAATAAAAATAAAGAAGAGGGAGAAATTACAAGACTAACCTTATTGCGCAATTACAACCTTAATATATATAAATACACAAAAAAAAATACGTGAAATAAATTAACTAAAAATAAATTAATAAGATAAATAAAAAAAATTACAAAGAAAAAATAAATTGAAAATTAAATTACAGAATTTTAAAGAAGAGAAAAAGAAAAGAAATACTAACCTTTATATGTAGATTCACTTTTTTTTTTTTTTTTGATAATTAAAAAAAATACAAAAAAAAAATAATAATAAAAGAAATAATTCACAAAAATTAATTCTATGAATTAAAATTACTTACCTCCCCGGCAACGGCGCCAAAAACTTGTTGTGCAAATTTTAATGTACTCGCAAGCGCACGAATCTATTGTAGTATAGATCAATGGTGACGAGTGTCGATCCCACGAGGAGGTGGATTTTAATTGTGTGTAGAATTAATTTTGTAAATGGGTGATTGGATTTGTGGTGGAAATGATTTGGAATATGCTAAAACTTAAATTAAAATGGCGAGAATAAATTCTAAAATTGGAATTGCAATGACGAGAATAAATTGAAGATAGATCTATTGAAATGAAACACTTGGGTATCCGGATCCGTATCAACATGCATCATGGGCTAAATAATCCTTATTAATGCCAATTAAATCATGAGGGGGGAATCCACACCTCATGAACCACGCTCTAATCAATATGGTGCTAAGGGCTTATCGTGCCAAATAATAATAACCTTATACTAGAGAGCCGGTGTAACCAAGGCGGTATCTAGACAAGATCAGTATTATTTGTCGACGATAAGTCAAATCATCCACAAAAACTAGAGGGGAAAAGAAAATAAATTTACCAAATAAAGCCCATGACACATGTTGAGACTTCACCTTCAACCCAAGCTTGAAAGAAAATTAGCCACTCATAATTGAACTAAGGGCAAAATGGGAATTTATTAAAATACGTAGAAAATACAAGATGGAGAGGGAATTACAGAAAATGGAGTCCAAAAATGGATTCAGAGATATCAAATTAGGGGGGGGAGGCCCCCTTTTTATAGATACATGGAGTAAATCATGGCCATCGGATTAAAAACAGTTTGGACGCTCAGGATTGCGCCACGTCATCAGTCAACAGTCCACGGTTTGACCACGCGGATGAACAGTAACACGGTTTGACCCGGATGAACAGTAACGCGGTTTGGTTGAAAATAATCCTGTGTGATGCATGCACCGTACGCGAGATTTTTCGTCCACTGATATGCTGCCACGTCACCATCAACAGTATATAAGAATTTTAGTCCAACAGGATCGTGACACCTCATCAGTCAATGCCACATCATCGGTCAATGCCACGTCATCGATTTGTCTATATGAACAGTGTCGTGAACAGTAACGTAGACAGTACCGTACCCATGAATAGTACCGTACATGTGAATAGTGCCATTTTTCCTTTTATACTCCTCCTAAGGTTTTCAACCGTCCTGAGTTCAAAAGTGATGTCCGTTCTGCCGTCTGATTTCTCCTTTATTGTGAAATGACTATAATGCCCCTAAAATACATAAATTACTTAATTAAAATAAAACACATGTAATTAAACCACAAGAATGTTAAATACATAAAAGTAAGGGTTGTTAGTAAGATTTGAAATGTAAAATGACGGTTTTCTCCTTTATAAATATGCATTTTCTAACACTCAACACTGCGTGCCTTATATTTTTGGAAACCTTGGATCACAGCCTTTATGTGCCTGTCGCCGCTTTACCAGTTAGCACATGCGTAATCTTGTCTGCAGTTACTCTAGGATTGCGGCAGCAATGGATATACCATCTTCTCTGTTTCATACTTGTTTTAGTCTCTAGAGTCAAGTTTTTTTTTGTCATCTTTGTAAGTCTGCTGCTGCAACATTCCATCCATAAAACTTAAGCTTTTTGGTAACGTACAATCATGCATATAATCAGAGTATAAAGTGATCTAAAACAAAATCAATTTATTAAAAAAAACTTAAATAGATGTATATGCAAAATGTAGCTAAATCTGCAATAAAACAACTCATTTATTCTTTAAGTAACATTAGGTTAAGTCTAAAAATACCATGAAAACTCTTATTTTATAGAGTTATCATGCACTTGTGCCGATAATCCAAGTGGAAAGGGACGGGGTAGAAAGTGTTGTACCTGCTAGATTTGTGATTGAATTTAGACTACTTGTAAATAACCTGGCAAGGATTTTATTATACTGCTCTTGCGTAATAAGAAGTCCTTGAAATTTTTCTTCAATTGCAAGTGTGTTTGCCGTTGTTTTTGCTTTATTAAACTCATGTTTATTTTACTGAGATGACTCTCGTCGTTTAGGTGGATGACCATACAATTTGTAGCAAACAATTTTGGTATGGCCCTCTTTGCCACAATGTTCACAAGTTGACCTATTCTTACTTTTCTTGCAATCATCATAATTACCATCAAACTAATGACCTTTGCTATAGGCCTTGTTTTGAGTGGCAAGTGTAGCACCTTTAGGTAAAGAGTGAGACACATGAATTTCTTGTTTTTTTCTTTCTTGGGACGCTAAAGAATATATCTTATTGGGAGAAAGGAATGTATCCATAAGCAAAATATGACTTTTAAAAGGACTATACATATCATGTAACCATTGAACAAATTTTATAACTCGATCTCATTGCAAAAGATTTGTTGTGGCTTTGGCATGGTTATGAGAGTACGGTTCTATGTAAGTAAGAGAGTTCAATTCATCCTAAATGACTTTAATCTAGTGCAATAAAATGAAAAAAGAGCGTCTCCTTGCCACAATGTTGAGATGGCTTATTTTAGCTAGTAAAACTTTAGTGCATTTGTTTGTATATATCTTTCTTACAAATCTATCCAAATTTTATGTGCAGATTGCACATACAAAATACTATTGGCAAGTTGTTTAGTGATGGAGTGAAGATTTTGAAAAATCAGCCATATAAGCTTAATTTTTCAAGATTGGTAGCCTATGATACCATGTAAATGTTGGGATAACAAAATCTTTGGTGAAAACCATCACTATAAATTCAGGAATATTCATGCTGCATCACTAAGAATCAATTACAAAAATAATACGGATACGTACCTGAATCGATAATGCTTAATTCCTCTATAGAGTAGTGTGATTGTCCTTTTAGATCTACATATTCTCCTAAAAGAGTACTTTAGTTTTCTCTATGCTCTCTCTCTGACGATGAGGTATCAGAAAGAATGGAAAGAATACGTGTGACCTGGGGACCATAACCATTTATATAGACAACATATTCCTGTTGTCACTATGTATTCATAATTCTGCCCATCATAAAATTAGAATATTATTCGGTCTCTACACATTAAAGCCCCACACCCTATTAGATATATTAAAGCTCATAATACTGAAAATCTAAATAGATCACTTTTAATTGGACTTAACATCATATGATAGTCTGCAACACATAATTATACACATATAAGCCCAACGTTGGATTAAGGACCCAACAAGATTAGATTAAAAATCCAACAATCTCTTACCTGGGTTATATGTGTAAACTTATAATTATATTTTGTAAAAATAATCGTATGAGCTCAATCTTACTATCATTACTAAAATGTATCTGTAACCAATCTGGTCCATCAATCATACTAACATAGGATCAAAGTGGCTTTCGTTACAATTATTGTAACTCGACCCATTAATGGTCACTATACTGATACAACTGAATGCAATGGATCATGATGTAGATGTGTAGCATGGAAATTTAATGCAATGTGATCTTAACATGCCTATTTCCAACTGGTCCACGTAAAACCTTAGTGAGATCAAACACATAATTATTCACATATAAGCCCAACGTTGGATTAAAGATCCAAAAAGATTAGATTAAAAATCCAACAATCTCCTACTTGGGCTATATGTGTAACCTTATAATTATATTTTGCAAAAATAATCGTATAAGCTCAATCTTACTGTCATTACTAAAATGTATCTGTAACCAATTTGATCCATCAATCATACTAACATAGGATCAAAGTGGCTTTCGTTACAATTTTCGTAACTCGACCCATCAATAGTCACTATATTGATACAACTTAATGACATGGATCATGATGTGGATGTGTAGCAGTGAAATTTCATGCAATATGTTCTTAACATGCCTTTTTCCAACTGGTCCGTATAAAATTTTAGTGAGATCAAACCATACTAAAAATTAGAGTGTGAATAAACCAAAATAGGATCAAAGTGGCTTTCGTTACAATTATCGTAACTCGACCCATAAATGGTCACTATACCGATACAACTTAATGACATGAATCATGATGTGGATGTGTAGCAGTGAAATTTCATGCAATATGTTCTTAACATGCCTATTTCCAACTAGTTCACGTAAAACCTTAGTGAGATAAAACCATACTAAAAATCAGAGTGTGAATAAGCCAAAACTTTATTTCTGCAGAAATAGCCTGAAATATCCGTAAACCAAAATAACTAAAAAATGTCTATATTACAAGAGCATCTAAAATCATAAACTCCCACTAAAACTGAATATCTTTAAATGACATGACACCCATATGAGTAGTGTGCTCATGAAACGTTTTGGGTGGCAATACTTTAGTAAGTGGATCCGCAATCATGGAGTATGTACCGGTGTACTCTATAGACAACTATCCACTATGAATTCTTTTTTTAACAACTATGAACTTAATATCTATATAGTTTGACTTTGTCGAGCTCCTATTGTTATTGGAATACAGTACTATTAACTTATTGTCACAAAATAATCTAAGTGGTCTATCAACACCATCTACTATACACAACCCTGTGACAAAATTTCATAGCCATATTCTGTGATTAAATGCCTCATAACATACTATGAATTCTGCTGCCATCGTAGAATAGGGTATAAGAGACTGTTTAGCACTCTACCAGGAGATAGCACCCCCAGCTAGCAGATAGATATAACCTGAAAGAGATTTCATACTATCTTGGCATCCAGCAAAATCGGAGTCAATATACCTAATGATCTAAATCTGATCTGACCTCCGATATGTGAGCATGTAGTCTTTTGTTCAATGTAAGTACTGTAAGTCCCGTTTGGCTACTTTCCAATGGTCTACTCCTGGATTACTTAAATATCTACCCAACATCCCAGTAACTACGCAATATCTGGTCGCGCACAAACATGAGCATACATCAGACTTCCTACTGATAATGTATAAAGTATTTTCTGCATTTCTTTTTCCTCAAAATCATTCTTAGGACATTGATTGAGACTGAACTTGTCTCCCTTAGCCACAAGGGTATTACCTGACTTACAATTTTACATGTAATATCTCTTGAGAACTATTTCGATATAGCTCTTTTGTGATAATTCAAGAATACCTCGAGAGCGATCCTGGTGTATCTTTATGTATAATACAAAAAAAGCGTCACCAAGATCTTTCATCTCAAAATTCTTAGTTAGAAATCTCTTGGTGTCGTGCAAAAAGCTTATATCGTTACTAGCAAAATGTCATCGACATATAAAACTGAAAAAATATACTTGCTCCTACAAAACGTATGGTATATGCAATCATCGACGATCACTTGATGAAACTTGAAATACTATTGTCGAGATGTTTGTTTGAGTCCATAAATGGATTTTTTAAGTTTGTAAATGACGTTCTTTGGGTCTCAGACACAATGTTTTCTAGCTGTACCATATAGATCGTCCCATCAATGTCGCCATTAAGCAATGTCGTCTTTACATCCATTTGATATAACTTAAGATCGAAATGTGCCGCTAATGCCATTATAATCTTGAAAGATTCTTTTGAAGAAACCAGAGAGAAAGTCTTTTTATAGTCAATGCCTTCTTTCTGTGTAAAGTCTTTTTGCGATAAGACGCGCTTTGTACCTCTCCACATTGCCTTTCGAATCCCTCTTGGTGTTAAATATCCAATTGCAACCAATAGGTTTCGCACCTTCTAGCAATGTGATAAGATCTCATACGTCATTATCCTTCATGGACTTCATATCCTCATTCATGGCATTAATCCACTTTTGAGAGTTGCAACTCTCCAAAGCTTGACGGAAATTGATTAGATTATCTTTCATCACTCCAATGTTTACCCCATGTTCTTAGAGAAATACAATGTAATCATCTGGTAATGCACTTCTTATTTCTCTAGTGGATCTCCTTGATGGCATATGTTCTTGAGGTGGTGGAGTTTGTTATTTTGGAACAACTTCTTGTATTGGGGATTCTTCAACATTGGCTTGATTTGTTATATCTTGAACAAAATCAGGAATAAGACCTTAATCAATGTCAATAAAACCTATGTGAATATCAACATATTCTCTTTAAAGACAAAGTCTCTAACTGTATCTCCCCTCGCAAACTTAACATCCTTAAAGAATCTAGCATTTCCTAACTCTAAAATCGACTTAGTCGTGGGATCATAAAACTTATACCCCCCAGATCGTTTTGAATATCCAATAAAATAGCAACTTACCATCCTTGAGTTCAGTTTCTTCTCATTAGGCCTATAATGTCTTGCCGCAGCTGGACAACCCCAAACATGCAAGTGTTTTAGACTAGGAATCTTATCTGTCCAAAACTCGTAAGGAGTTTTTGTAGTCGTTTTAGTTGGAACTCTATTAAGGATATATGATGCAGTCTTAAGGGCTTCTCCCCACAGTGATTCTAGTAAAGTAGAATGACAAATCATACTCCTCACCATGTCTTTAAGCATCATGTTTCATTTTTCAGCAACACCATTCATAGTGAGCAAACTGAAATGCATGTTATGCAACCCAAGAGGGCGGTGAATTGAGATTTTAAAATTTATACAATACAATTCGCACAATAATTTAATCTATTGTCTTAATCAAATAAAAAACAATAAATTCAATCAAGCACAATATTAAAAGAGTAAGGGAAGAGAAAACAAACACAAGGAGTTTTACGTAATTCGGTTATCCCTGCCTACGTCCACGCCTCCAAGCTCACCTGGCTTGAGGATTTCACTATCTAAGTCTCCCAAACCTTCAAATGTTTACAATTGACTTCCAAGGTATTAATGAACCTTTACAACAAGAGATTATATCCCTAATCTCTTCACCCCAAGTGTTCCCCACACTTGTACACTCACAATTTGATAAAAAATGAAAATCACAACAATGAAACTCTCTTTAAGAGTGGATAACAAATTATATCTCAATAATGCTTCAATAAATGATGATTTGCGAAATGGAAGCTCAATATATGTTATATGATTTTATATTTGCTTGTATTAGTTCTTAAAATGAAGTTTGAGTTGAGTTTTTATAGTGAAAGCCCAAAAACTAGCCGTTATAGGCAAATTCCCATGTTCAAGCGGTTAGCCGCTTGATTATCCGGTTAGTTGCTCAGGAACAGTGATATTACCGTTATTTTTGAATTTGCTACAGTAATACTGTTCACTAAAATTACACTTTGGCCCAAAATGTCATAAAACTTTACAAATAGGTCCAATTTCAGAACTTCTTAAAAATAGTTGTCTTTCCCAAATTTTTTAAAATTATAATATGGCCCCAAAGATTTTATTATTTTGCACAAAGGTCCTTTTCAACATAATACCCATATTTTTCAAAGTTCTCAAAACCTTTCACTTTACTCCAAAATATTCATAAATTATAGTATGACCCAAAATATTTCAAATGTTGGTAAAAACGTCCAACTCCGAAATTTAATACTTATTAAAATCAAAGATTACAAATCTTAGCATTTAAGTCTAAATTACTTAAATCCATAAAATACTTTACTTTATAAAAACAAAACCTTTTAGTTTATGAAAAGTATTTAATTAAATTAATTTCTTGAGCTTCTCAAATGCTAAATCATGCATCAATTAAATCATACCGACTTTACAAGAATTTATTGCACTAATTTGTTCGTTGCGCTCTAAACTATATTTTTTATGTCGCCGTTGTCCATTGAGTGTCTTCAATCTTGATTTCACTTGATTCACTTGCATAAATATTATCCTTCAAAAAAACTAGTGAAAATGTGAAATACAATATTTATTATTTTTACTTAAGACCTATGTTTGTTATCATCAAAATTACATTATGTGTAGCCCTTTAGGCTAACACAAACCTGACATAGTGTATTATGAGATGATATTGCATTCCTCTAGGAATTTAGCAAATGGTCCTAGACGTTGTTCACATGAACCGTCATATTAACCATATTATTTGCCACCACAGTCAAATCTGAAGCTTTTAATTCTTTTGCCGAGTTGGTTTTCAACTTTAGCCTTAAAGATTTTGAACATATCCAAAGACTATGACTTTTCATAGAGAAGATGTATGTAGCCATTTCTAGAAAAATGGTCTATGAACATCATAAAATATTGTTGACCATTCCAAGTAGTGGCAGGAAATAGCCCACAAATGTCTGTATGTATGAGTTTTAAGACATTTGAAGTCCTGTTGGCTTCAAATCTCCTTTTATTGGTTTGTTTCCTCTTGATACAATTAACACATATGTCAAAATTTGTGAATTTAAAGGGTCAAGAATTTCGTCTGACACAAGTCTCTCTATTCTCCGTTTGGAGATATGACCCAATCTCTTATTTCATAACGCAACTGAATTCTCATTGATAAATTTTCTCTTTACACCTCGTGTACTTATTTGCAGGGATTCATGAAATGAAGCAATTGTTTTAAGTATATAAAGATTATCATCGCTGGACAAAGAATCAGAATCAACAAATTTTGAATCATGAAACAAACTAAATTTTTCGTTTCTAAATAAACAAGAATAACCATATTTTTCCAAAGCGGAAACGAAAATCAAATTTCTTCTAAAAGACAAAACAATAAATGTTTCGTCAAGATCCAAATAAAATTCGATCTTTAATAATAATCTAAATTTTCCAATTGCTTCAACTTCAACCTTCTTGCCATCACCCACATAGATGTATCTTTCACCATCATTGGGCTTTTGGGAAGTCAAGTAACCTTGCATAGACACACTGATGTGAGTTGTTGCACTAGAATTTATCCACCACATGTGTCTAGGTATTAAATTAACCTCAGAAAAAACCAAACCATGTCTTTTAGCACTGTAAAAGAAACAGCTAGTGGCTACTCGATCATCCAATTTCTTTTGTTGTTTCTTTTGAGGTGTTGTATCTGCAGCGTCCTTATCCTTTTTTTTTTCTTGCCCTTATACTTTATTGAAATCAGATTTGTCAAGAGCGTACTCATTTATGCCCTTTTATTCTTGACAAATCCATTTTCAATTTCTACAAGAAACTTTTTTAGCCGTATTTATTCTTGCAGACATAGAGTCCTCGAATGGTTCCGGAATGACCTTCTTCATAATCATGATGCACATGTGATTTGATCTCTCCCACTTTTCCATATCCCTCTTGTCATCAAGGGTACTTTCATCCATAAGAGATATGGAAGAATCAACCCTCAACCTAAGATCAAGATCCATGATTGGGAGAACTATTGAGAGGTTCTCGTGCCATGACTTGAAGTTAAAGTCATTTAACATATGAATAGAATTGATGTTGACAGTAATATTTAGCAGTAGACATCACTGAATTTGAGAACAACAAACAAACAAAATAAGCTCATATTAGTTTTAAAATAAAAATAAATTCAAATAAAGGTAAACCCCATCTCAAGATACCGGGCACTCCATTAATATTTCATCTTTGGACAAAATATTAACTTATAAGTGATATCTTAGTGCAGTAATAAAACACTGACAATAAAAACATATAAAAAAATAAATCTTCGTTTGGGCCGATTTATTACTCAAATGTAAAACTGAATAATCATCACGTGTTTATTATCACATGTGCACATATAATTCTATTAAATATGAATCTTCCTTTAGGTCGTCGATATTTACAAAAATTACATATACAAAATTATTTATATTTCAAAGTAAATTAATTTCCACAAAAAAAGTCACTTTGACGATATATTGTTTCAATTAATTTATCTCAAAATACATAAAAACCAACCAATATTTAAATTTAAAATTGCACAAAAAATTACTACAAAAATAAAAAATAAAAATCATGTCAAAGTTTAGTCAATTGTCAATGGTCATAGTCAAAGGTCAATGTTGACCGTTAATCGATTCAGGGCTGGACTGATTCGGATTGATCCGAATCAAATCCTAAACTAGTCCACAATCAAACCAACCCCTTTTTTTTTTTAATGGCTGAAAATACTTTCGCTTTAATGGACTAATATAAACCAATCCCCTCAACCTATCAAGCCCAATTTATTGGGCCCAAAACTCAACTCTAATTAAGTCCAAATCAGAATTTGGGTTTAAATGAAAACTTTCTTTATTTTCTGCTGGAAAGAAATGTTACAACACCTTAGGGAACGTTTAGATATTTACCTTGAAACCCTAATTCTATCTTTTCTCTTTCGTGCGGCTGGGGTGCCGCCGCTTCTTCCTCTGCAGTGGCCATTCAGCCACCTTTCTTTCTCTCCAGCGCGGGCTGGTTGCAGCGGCATGCATGCCGGCACAGCCGTAAGCCGGCGACGGCCAGCCCCTTTTTTTTTGCTTCTCCTTAATTTGCCGTGGCGTCGTGGCCGCGGTTGCTGGCTGGCGCCGCCCAACAGCTGTGTCTCGCCGGCGGCTGCTATTGCCGCCGGCCACAAAACTTCAAATTAGAAATTTTTTTTTGACTGAAATATGAATTTCCAAAATATTCTAAATTCCGACAAATAACCACAGTTTTGTTCTCAAATGTAATAATTTTAATAATTATGATATTATTAAATTTAAGTAAACTAGAGATTTAATCATTAATTAAAATAAATTTGGTTCTCAATGAAGAGACTCTGATACTATTTATTGAGATAAAAAAATTTTTAGTGAAAATCATTACCTATAAATTTAAGAATATTCATATTATATCACAAAGAATTAATAACAAAATAATATGGAAGCGTATCTAAATGCATAATATTTAATTCCTCTCTAGAGTAGTGTGGTTAGCCTTCTAGATCTACACGTTCTCTTAAAGAGTCATTTAGTTCTTTTTGCGCTCTCTCTCTCTCGATGAAATATCAGAAATAATGTAAAGAATACGTGTATCTGGGACTATAACCACTTATATAGACAACATATTTCTGTTGTCATTGAGTATTTATAATTCTGCTAATTATAAAATTAGAATACTATTGGATCTCTATACATTAAAAACTCACACCCTATTAAATATATTAAAGTTTATAACACTGAAAATTTAAATAGATCACTTTTAATTAGGTTTTACCTTATATGACAGTTTATAACACATAATTATTCACATATAAACCTAACATTGGATTAAAGATCCAATAATATTGGATTAAAAATCCAACAATAAAATGTAAAGAAAGGAAATTGAGACAAAGAAATATTGAGTAGTTTTCGGCAATGTGAAGACTCAAGAAACTATATTATTGTAGATGGATTACAAAGAAATTCAAGTGTACAAAGTAGGAAAATTACAATATACATAAATAAATACTGTCAAACAAAAAAGTGAATCTTATAATTACTAAAAAATAATTGTGTATGGGATCCTCACGTTTGCTTTCCTAATAATGTATCTAAGGAGAAATATTATTGTTCTCCCTGAATTTTAAGCCAACTGCTGTTTATAATTAAACACCAGAAAGCAACATTTTCCAGTAAAGATTTTGGATTTCGCCACTTACCTCATCTATTTAGTCTTTTGATGTCAAAATTTCAACAAAAAAATAGTGGTTGTATTGTGTCTAAATTGAAAATTATAGTGAGGAAAGTGTCATCCTAGACGCCAACAAATATACCCATTGTTCCCGAGTATATATATTTATTTTGTTCATACTAACCCTTCCCGTTATATCAGTTTTAATTAACTGAATTAAATTTAACCGATCTGAAAATTTAAGATTGTTAAATTTTTGGCGTATCACTTAACTATCGAGTTTCAATGTGGGTTCAGTAATCTTACCTATCAGTAATCTTACCTACACACTAAAAAAAAATACTCTTTTCGCAAAATCGGAAAAAGAGAATCTAATTCTTCTACCGCTAAATTTTATGAGACTAATTTTCATTGGCTGAAGAATCATTGGGATGCAAAGTTGTCTAAAGAATCATTGAACCAAATAACACAGAAATTTCAGCCGAGTTGTTTGCTGATCAACAAACCAGGGTCGGCTTTACAGTATTAGGGGTCGCAGGCAAACTTTTTTTTTCTTTTTTTTATGAGGCTTCTTTTTATTTAGTAATTTCAATACTCAATAAAACAATAAAGAACTGAAAATTCATTTCAGCTTTAATTCTTGAATTTCAACAAATAATCAAAAAAATTCTAAAAATTTTCAAAAACAAAATCTAAAATTTACCATTAGAAATTATACAAAAAGAAGCAAACGAATAAATGAGAACAATACTATTTTCAAATAGAATATTTAGAATGGTAGCACATAAAAAGTTGAGATCATGAATTGATGGTTAGATAATGGATATGAACTTTGTATTTCAAGTAACTAATTTTTTTTTTCTTTTTTGAATGAACTAATACATGTAATAATCTTCATTGTAGAGAAGAGATCAAGAAATTTTTCATCTATAATTTTCTAGATTATAAGATTTTTAGTAGAAATTAAAAGGAATACTCAAAGTCAAAGATTCTAATGTTGAATAATTGAGCTTTTTTAAGAAGTTGAAAAGATAAAAAATTTACTTATTTTTATTAGAAAAACTAATAATGAATAAATTAATGGTTAGACAATATTATTAATTATATCTCTTTAACAATAAGATAACCAATTATAGGTTTTTTATATAAATAATAATAATAATTAATTATAGGATAATTATTAATTAGAGATATGTCTAATAGACTTTTCTACCACACATATAATTTTTTAAAAAGATTTTATTAACTAGAGAATTATTACTAATACTAAAAAAATGAGGACTTTTTAAAATTTGAGACTTTAGGCGATCGCCTTGTTCGCCTATACTTAAAGCCGCCCATGCAACAAACTAATTATTAAGAATTGAGCTTAAGAATTGAGCTTCATTGGAGCTAACAAATCAACTAACCAATAGAAATTGCTGCCACTAATTGAGTTGATTATGAGAGATAGCTATATCAGATGATATAAGACAAGCAGAAATGATAATATGCATTATCTAGATGCTTGAGATGAGATAGCTAAAACAAGGGTTTTGCTGGAACAGGTATGCACTTGACAAACCAACCAATTGGCCAAGAGATGGCTGCAATCCCAATACATGAACCCCATTGGATCCAGTTCAGCCCCTCTGTATCTGCAAATTTCTTCAGAATTTCCACCATCACCACTTGAAGGACGATGGTTATCCCAATAATCCCCAGAAATGACTTATTCTTATGAATCCCCTTAAACACATTCTTTTTTTCAAGCCTTCTTGCGTTGAATTCGTTGAAGACTTGGCAAAGTACAAATGTGTTGAAGATCATGGTGTCCTTTACATTCTCATTAACACCAAGGACGGATTCACCTTTGAACTGTAACGTCAACAAGACAGCTATCTGATAGAAAGCTTGGGCCAGAAGATTCCTCCACATAACGTTGGTTATAAGTGGCTCAGTAAGACTCACCGGTGGTTTCTCCATAAGCTCCTTGGTAGGTTGCTCTGTAACCAGAGCCAATGCACCTAACGTAAGAACGATCAAGTTCATCCACAGTAACTGGACTGCTGTTAATGGGTTCTTACCAACTAAAACCGCTGCCAAAAAGTTAAATAGAACAGAAGAAACACTAATGGTAAGATGGAATTGAATGAATTTCTGGATGTTCACATATACACATCTTCCCCAATTCAGTAAAGTAACTGCAGTTGCGAAGTTATCATCCAAGATGATGATATCTGAGCTCTCCTTGGCAACTGCTGTGCCTTGGATGCCCATAGACAGTCCTACGTTTGCTTCCTCCAGAGCTGGTGCATCTTTTATACCATTTCCCGTGACCGCAACCACATGACCTTTTAGTTTTAAGCACTTAACCATTGTCAGTTTATCATCAGGAGAGGCTCTTGCCATCACACATATTTTTTCAACTTTCTCCATTTTCTCCTCTTCTGTGTAGTTTCTGAACTCCTCTCCTTGAATTACTGCTTCATTGGCTTGATCATCTGGCTTGAGTATTCCACATTGTGTGGCTATGGCTTTTGCAGTGAAAATATTGTCGCCCGTGATCATCTTGATGTTTACTCCAGCATATTGACAATCTTCCACGGCTTTCTTCAGCCCTGGACGACACGGATCCTTAATTCCAATCAGTCCTAATAGGATCAAGTTTTCTTCATTTAGCTCTTCTTCTGGAACTGGAACTTGTTTGTGAGCAAAAGCAAGGCACTGCAGGCTACCTGCTGCCATACCTTGAATAATTTGCTCAAATCTTTCCCTTGCACCAACCTCTAAATGTTTGACATTCCCAGAAGCATCATAGTAACTTGAACACATTGCTAGAATTATCTCTGCTGCTCCTTTCCAGTGGACGTGCACAGTGTTGTCTGCCTTCTTCCTCATCATAACTCTGCTCTGTTTCCTATGGGAATTGAAGGCTTCAACTTGGAGAATGACACAACTCTGGCTTATTTGCTCCATGTCCATGCTCATTCCCAGAATAGCCCAGGAAAGAATTGCTTTCTCAATGGAACTGCCAGATAATTCAATTTCCAATCCTGAACCTGAACTTCTCTTGTAAAAACCTGCAGTTGTATTTAATGCAACACCTTGTTGAATCAATTCAACAACTTCTGGAGCTATATTGGAATGATCAGCAGCTTCCTCTCCTACAGGTTCTTGGCCAAGCCAAAACTTTACCACTTTCATCTGGTTCAGAGTTAGTGTGCCCGTCTTATCCGTGCAAATTACAGTGGCTGACCCCATCGTCTCACAGGCAGAGAGCTTCCTCACCATAGCATGATCAGCCATCAATCTCTTCATCGAATAAGCAATAGTAACTGTAACGGCCAGCGGCAAACCTTCTGGGATAATTAAATTCACAACTGCATTAACTGCGTCGTCAAGCTTTGTTTTACCGGCCTTAAATTCAATGGTTCCGTCCTCCTTTTTTGAATGTCCTGTAAAGTAACGATACAAAATTATCAACATGCCTGAGAAAGCAATTGGCAATCCGATTAAATCGACCAACGAAGTTAACTTTCTGACTCGAGCTTTTAAAAGTGTCCATTCACTGGTATTGTAACTAGTTTGGCTCATAATTTGACCCCAC
The DNA here is from genome assembly GCA_018350135.1 of Citrus trifoliata. NCBI lineage: Eukaryota > Viridiplantae > Streptophyta > Magnoliopsida > Sapindales > Rutaceae > Citrus > Citrus trifoliata. The sequence goes on along the minus strand of CM031388.1, from coordinate 27,693,227 downwards.
GTAGTGTTCATACCGACAGCTGTGGCAAGCATGCGGCCATACCCATCAACCACCTTGGTTCCAGAAAGCAAGAACGGATTTTGGCAGCTATTAACCTCAACATTATGGTCTGATTCTTGTATTTGTAACGAATGCCCATCTAAAAAAATTCCATCAGCTGGAACCTGGTCCCCAATCTTTAAGCATATAACATCTCCAACAACAACATTGGATAATAGAATCTGCTTTCGCTGCCCATTTCTAATCACATCAACTTGAATGCTGTCGCTGACTTTTGACAATAGCTTCTCAAAATTTTTATTTTGCATGTATTTACTTGCAGCTGAAACAGATATGTAAATAAAGACAGCAATAAATAAGCTACCGCTATCATACCATCCCTCTTTTAACTTCAGGCCAAAAGCAAGGGAAAGTATTGCACACACAAAAAGGATTAAAACTGTGAAACTTTTAACAGTATCCACAACAAAACTGAAGAAGCTCTCCGTTGGTGGTTTCTTGTACATGTTTGAACCGAATAAGCCTTGTCTTCGAGCTCTGTCTTCTTCACTGCCGTCGATTCCACCATGAATATCGGTTTGAAGAGCAGTAGCTACAGCACCAGTTCCACCAAACTGTTGAAGCAGGTCTAGATTTTTCTGCTTCACAATTTCAATGAGGGTTTTCGGATCAATATCACCTTTAACAAGAGAGTGTAAAACCCTGGAGCAATATATTTTAGCAAAAGCTGAGTGCCATTTTCTTTTGGGTGTGCTGGGGGTTGCAGGAACAATGTATTCATGGGAAAGGAAGGACATGGTGTTGATTGGAAGGAACCAAAGAGAAAATGAAGCGGAAAAAAAATGACAATTTTTTGGTAGAGCTGGCAATAAATTGAAGACAAGAAAGGAAGAAACTTGTTTGAATGAGAACTAATTAACACTCTAATTTCCACGAACTTACCTTTCTCTTTCGTATCAAAACCAGGGTCTGGGAATTTAAATGCCTACATTTATCGATTGTCAGGTCGTTTTTGAAATTTACGTCCCCCAATTGAATTGGAATTTAGAGAGCATCTATATTTCATATTTTTTGGAAAAAGAAAAAGAACCCTTTACGGGAGAAATGAATAACAAATAAGTGCGTGGAGTTACCTACTCTGCAGTCTGCACGAGCTTGTGCCAGCCCAATACTGAGTTTGGACAATCCCTAAATTTGTAAATTACATTTAGGTAAAAACAAAGTTAAAATGAATAACAAATTAGTACGTAAGGTGGGGGTCAATATCCTGCTTTTATTAGTTGTAATTAAAAATGTGTACAGAAAGTTCGTGGAAATTTATCATCTATTTCTCTTGATGACCGCAGTAATAAAGTGACTGCTATTTCCGAGTCACGAAGTAAATGGTGGACACCACCACTTGAGCAGGTGACCTAATGGCACAAGAGGAGTTCTTTACTCTTCTACAAAGGAACTTAATTTGCTCTTCTATATCAGTCGGCTGCACGGTGCAGGCTGCACCATATATACTTCTTGACGAAGGCAGAAATAGGAACCTGTGGCGTTGAAAGTCAACTCTATAAAATCAAGTTGGTAGCATTGGCCTGTATTCTGGCCGCGTGGCTGAGAGGTCATTTTCAACTTTCAGTATCGCTAGTGGGGGAAGTTTCTTTTCCTAATTCAATATGCAGAAAAAACATGAATCCAGTTCCTTGAAAGTCATCTCCAAAAACATATTTTATTGTTAGATTATAAATTTAATTGCAGAATGACCAATGCTTGAGTCTCGATCAATTGTTAAAGCTAATAGGCCTTTTTCATAGGACTTTCAGTAACCAGATATTTTAGCTAGGCTCCTAAAAACTATAGCAATCCAACAGATGGCCGATGCCGGCGATAACAGTTGTCGGAGATGGCAGCTATTAACCAATTATATATATCTTTAATTTAAAAATTAATATAAACAAATATGAAATTGTTTTAATAAAAATGAAATCTATTGCTATACGTACTGTATAAACACGAATGTATATTTAATGCGCATTAACTTTGAAATTTAAAAATTAATGCAATGAAATTATATTCCTCCCTTTTTAATTTCAAACATAAGGTAGCATTATTTTAAGTACATTCAAGTATATTTATTACATTATTTCACTTGTGAATTCATTTGTAAAGTTTTCTTTTTTCTTTCATATTAATCATCAAGAAACCCATGATTTCGAAACACCAACTCCATTAATCATTGCTTCATTTCTTGAGGTCAAATATTCAAATTTTGTTGTTTACATGCATTTTCTTGTTTGAATTGTAACTTCAGTTCAGTAATTTCTTGGAAATCCAACATCAGATTCATAAGTTTCTTTTGTCATTCGCCCTTTAATATTTTTAGCAGTATATATATAACTTTTCTATCTCTCAAGTCAAGTAAGGTATCATTCATCCTTTAAATAATAGAATATTTTCACAACTATAAAATTATTAACTAATTATGCATCTCATCACCATTCAACAAATAAATATGACGTTACTTAAAGATGAAAATTAGCTAGCAAGAAGCGTTATATATATGGTTGCCACATGGGTTTCATACTCCCCTTTTTTTATGTTTTGTTTTCTAGGTTAACTATAATAGAGTTCATTTACTTGTTAAAAAAACAAAAAAGCTAAAGACTCTTAAAATTTCACACATTAGTCCTGCACCTAAAAATTTACAATTGCAATGATTCTTTTGGAAGCCACGATCTATTTCGCAAGCACCTTTCCAAGATGCCGACATGAGCACGATACTCCAACATCACAGAATTGTCAATTTGGACAATATAATTTTTTTCATTATTGCAATATATGTAGAGAAGCCAATGCATAATTTGCTAGAATTGAGAAAAAGAAAAAAGAAATTCATTGCACTACCAAACTTTAAAAAAAAGGGTCATGGCCATGGTGCTATCTTCCAGCGCTGAGCCACTAATCTGACAGGAATATAACAAAAACAAATATATTTGAGTGATCAATTTGACACAATTATTTAATTCGTCATATTCATGTCAACTACGGATGGCAAAATCAAGTTAGATATAGTTATTATCCATCCATGTGTAAATCATAATTATCTAATATGAATATGGATACCCAAGGGTAAACATGGATATTTAATTTTTATTATAAATCGCTATACATTTTATAATATGAAAAACTAATTAATGTGTTTTACGTAAAAAAAATTCTTCATTTTTATTTAATTTCCTAAAATGATTAATATTAAAAGGTAATTAAAATTATTTTCAATATAGAAATAGAATAATAATAAAAAATTGTTGCTCTTATTTTTAATTACAAAAAAAATTACATTAAGAAATATAGACAATCACTGGCGACCAATACTATGTTGCCGACAATTACATTATCGATCGAAGGGATCCATTAAGGGGATCATTAGACTCAAAATTGGATGATCTACACAATGATAGTCTCAATGTGGTGATATGTAGGGTTGCACATGCCTTCCAAAAATGACTGCTACCATAACTACACCACAAAACCACAACGAGTTACATTACACTGTTACCTTTTTTCAATTTACAAACCACCAATTTGGTTGTTAAAGGCAGTGAAACTTGAAACGACGCCTAATCATGGCGGTCCTGCTATGGTTATTTGCATTGGAAGGCACATCCATCGCTAGCACATCCATTTATCCGGCAATGTTGCCACCATTATATAGATCGGAGAATTTTGAATTTGTTGATAGTATTTGTGTTTCTGTTCATTCACTTTTATTTTTCAGTGATGGTGCCATCATTGTTGTCATTGACTGTGCAATAATTTTTAGCAATGCTATCTTATCTTTCTTTTAACTTGCAAAACTTAAATATTAATTATAATATTTAATTTTAGTCTCATACACTTAAATATTAATAATATTCACATAAGATAAATCAAGTCCATATTATTTTGGATGGATATTATCCATTCTATTTGGATCAAATACTTGGATGTCTAACCTGAATAGATTTGCTTGCAGATACTTGGATATCTAACTTTAGATTTGCTTGCTCTTCATAGTTGTCAACTCAATTAATAACTATATTGTGTTTGGTTTTAAAATTCCTAATATGATAATCCGTTTATTCAATTAATTATATTAATTGACTTATACTTTAATCCATAGATATGTGTTGAATTTCATATTTTTCAAAATCATTTATTTGTATTTAAAACAAAAGACGATAGCACTCCAAAACTTATAGAATATATAAAAACATACTAAAAATATTTTTTTATTGAAAATTAAAATTTCGTTAAATAAGTAACACAATTACGAAACGATAATAAATGGGTCAGTAGAGTTGAAATTCTTTACACAATTAATGAATGAGTTGGGATTGGGTTAGCTCAAATTTGATGACACGATATGAACATGATCCACTAGCCCGAATTACCACCTCTACTGTTGTCCATGTGCAATGGTAAGATCTTTATTGGGATACAATTTTTATTATGGAATATTATCATTTGTTCACCCATATTTTCTGACATATCAATTCACTACCAAGGTTTTCTGAAAATTACATTTTACCACATAATATTTAACAAGTCGTCACTCTACCTTCAAAACATTAACATAGTTAAAAATTTGGTAACGTTATAAGGGCATTAAGGAATTTCATGTTAAAGCCAAAACGCACCATTCAATTGTGAAATCAATAAATTAAACTAGTAGTCCTACCATTTTCAACAAAGGCCGAATTCTTCCCTTTGTACCCGCTCTCTTCCCTCTCAAAAACCTATGATTTTCAACTGCAAAATAATCAAATTAACCGAAGCCTTTGATGCTAAATCAGATGAGTGAGGCTGAAACTTGAAACAACTTCTATATGTGACATACTGAAGATATCAAACTAATGAAAATGAGTTTAGATTAGGGTTTACTGCTGTGAGATAAGTTCGTTAGTTTTCTTTTGAATTTTAAACTATTATATGTATATAAATTTCCTTCATACCATTATTTATTATTCTATATGAGTTTTTGATGATTTATTACTTGATTGTCAAAACCTTAAAAGTTAACATGCTTACTAATATAGAATTATATGAATTATAATATAGGTTTCATTGTAATCGACTCTGATATGGTGAAAAGACTATAATGGTGTTGAAAATTGCAAAAAAAAAATGTCATGTTCAATATGAACATAAATACTAAATTTTGTTAACATATTGTTTCCTAATTTCTTCTTTACTAGGATAAATTATGTTATTGTTTTTTGGTTCTTTAATTTTGTAATTGTTGTTTTTAATTATTTATTGATATGAATTTGAGTTCCATTATTTTTTGTGTAAGCCTGTTGCTTTGGCTTTTTGTATTGAAGTCTTGAATTATGTTATTGTTCATGTTGTAGCTGCGGCAATTTTTTCTCATTTACAATTTTGTAGATCCTGTTACCAATACAACTAGATATAATTTACAAGGGTGAAAGAAATCGTAGAGAGTTGATTGAACCTAATGACTGTAGATGAAGAATGAGGCATTGAAGATCACAAGTGAAGATGAGTTCACCACTCCTCAAAGTGTACAGTTATTTGTCACTTACTTATAGAACAAGCAAATGTTCATTTAGATTTTGAGGCAATCTTGCAAATTCAGTTCACTGTACATGACTTATTAGAAGTGACAATGTTTGAAGTAATAGTGTTGCCAACCTAACGCTTGATTTACCACTTAGTGGAGTGCTACAAACCATATTACATAACTTAAAATTTTGACTATCTGTAGAGCAAACTACATGGGTAAATAATAGTGGAAATGAACTACCACGTATGAGTAGAGGCATAGATGGACCATAAACAGACCTAAATGAAAATGTTGGGCATGAGATTGATAATGATGATAAAGTACCACCTAGGACTAAAGGCATACATGGACCACAAACAGACTTGAATGACATTGTAAGGCATGAGTTTGACGAAGATGGTGATTGGTTATCAAATTTTGACAAAGAATTTATTGTTGATGGTAGTCGTGAAAATGACTAGAATATACCTGAGAATGTAAAAGTTGTGCATGATGCAAGATCTAATTTTGATGATAAAAAATTAATTTAGATCCACAGGTGATAGATGAGACATCTAATTCAAATTATAATTTAGGTATTACTAAACTTATAGATTACGTTCAACAGAATGGAGAGGACCTGCCACTCGAACCCAGAGCTAGCTACCCCAAAATGTGTTGAGGTGTAGCCATTGACTAGAAGATAGGTCCTGATGGTAAGCATAGCTTGAGGTTAATCGATTTATTTGAAGATATTGACAACTTCATATATGTGTCAGGTGAAGTGATGATGGATAAAGACTTTGAAATTACAAAGATGTACAATATGCCTAGGAGATTTTACGACAAATGCAAATTGATAATTGTCAATGGTATATGATGGGAAGTACAATAAAGTAATCAAACAGTTGTAGAAAAAGCATGATTGTAGATAGACTAGAAAGTTGGTGAACATAACTAGTAAATAGATAACAAAGAGAATAAGGAGTAAAGTTATTGTGGATCCTCATGAAAAGATTTCTTTATGCATAAACCTTTAGTTTGAGGATAGAGAATATGAAAATATACAGGGCTAAAGAAAGGTAGAGGTGGCAAAACGGGTCACCGTGTCATGTTCAAATCGTGTCAACTTTGTCGTGTCAACTTTAGGCTGACCCAAACACGACTCATTTAATATTCCTGTTAAAATATTTGTTAACATATATGTTTCTATGATATTGATTTTGATGATAACAAACAAGATTAAGAATGATTAATCTTTTAAGCTCAAATTATTGAAAAATATATTTTAAATAAATCATTATTTTCATATTATAAATGTTTTATATTTAATGAAAAAATGATTTTATGCAATTGATTGTTTTTATTCCTTTTGAATAAATCATTATTTTCACATTACAAATGTTTCATATTTAGTGGAAAAATGGTTTTATGAAATTGGTTATTTTTCAAAGTTTATGGTTTAATTGAAAGAATTTTGAAAACTTTGAAATAAACAAGTATTGCTTGAAACTTTGGTAAAGGACCTATTTGCAAAGTGTCATAGCGTTTTGGGCTATACTATAATATCAGAAAGTTTTGAGATTAACAAAGCATTATTTAGAAATTCTGAAATTGGACCTATTTGTAAAGTTTCATAACGTTTTGGGCCGTAGTGCAGTTTTACAAAGTTTTGGGGTCAAACTGTAAGTTCAAAAAATAGTGCACTGTGCAGGTTACTGTAGCATCCGGCTTACCGGATACTGATAACCGGCAAGCCGGTTACGGGGCAGAATGTTACCATTTCGAAAACGGCATACCGGATAGCTTAAACGGCAGACCGGTTATCGACCAGTGAGCTTCTGGAGCATAAACGGCATACCGGATTCGTAAGCGGCGAGCCGGATAATTTGAAATTCAAAATTTTTGCCGTAACGGTAACATATAAACGGCATGCCGGATAGCTAAACGGCAAGCCGGATACGCCCAGAATGTGAGTAACGGCTAGTTTTTGAGTTCAAACTATATAAACTCAAAGCCAATTCATTTTTGGTAATCCAAGCAAGTACAAACAAGTGCACACAACTTATATTGAGCTTCAAATTCGAAAATCTTCATAGATTAAATCTTCATTGAGCTATCATTTGTAAATCCACTCTTAAAGAGAGTTTTTGTTGTAATTTTCATTTCCATCAAATTGTGAGAGTACAAGTGTGAGAGACACTTGAGTGAAGAGATTGGAGATATAATCTCTTGTTGTAAAGGTTCATTGACACCTCGAAGTCAATTGTAATCGTTGAAGCCTTGGAAAGGCTTGGATAGTGAAATCCTCAAGCGGGTGAGCTTGGAGGCGTGGACGTAGGCGGGGATAGCCGAACCACGTAAAAATCCTTGTGTTCGTTTTCTCTTCCCTTACTCTTTTAATATTGTGTTTATTTGAATTTATTGTTTTCGAATTGATTAAGGCATTAGATTGAATTGTTGTGTGGATTTGCTAGGATAATTTTTAAATTTCCAATTCACCCCCCCTCTTGGGTTGCACACTTATATTTCATTTGGTATCAGAGCGAGGTGCTCTTGTGTAGACTTAACCGTCTAGAGTTAAAGATCTATAGCAACCCAAATTAGCTCAACCATAATGGAAGGACAATCTATCACTAGACCTCCATTTTTCGATGGAAATGATTATAGTTATTGGAAAACTAGGATGAGAATTTATTTACAAGCTTTAGATTATGAAATTTGGGAAGTTGTTTGTGATGGTTCATTCATTCCTAGGGAAAATGTTTTAAGTGAGTTGGATAAGAAAACTATGTCTTTAAATTCCAAGGCTATGAATGCTTTATTTTGTGCCTTAGATAAAAATGAATTTCATAGAGTTTCAAATTGTTCTAATGCTTATGAAATTTGGAGAAAACTCGAAATTGTGTATGAGGAGACCACAAAGGAGGAAGAATTTCATGAAGTGTCGAATTTGGCACTTATGGCAATTGGAGATGAATCGGATGATGAACTTGATGAGGTAAGTGCTCTTCCTACATATGATGAATTGCATGATGCTTTTAAGGATTTGCATGATGAGTTAATGAAGATTGGTAAAAAGAATATATGTCTTAAAAAGAAGATGATGGAGCTTAAGAATGAAAATGAATCATTTAGTGCAAATATTACATGTCTAGAATTAGAAAATAAGACATTACATGATAGTATTGCATTACTTGAGAATTCTAGCACTTCACATGAGCATCTAGAATCATATGTAGATGACTTGAAAAATGAAAATGATGCTTTACAAAAATGTAATGATTCATTAAATGAAAAGCTTAAAGGACTAGAGATAGATAATAAAATGTTGCATGATAAAATTGCATCATTTAAATGTCAACAAAGTATTTCGTATGAGCATAAAAAATCACATGTTGATAAATTGATGAAAGAAAATGATGTGCTTAAGAAAAAGAGTAATGAGCTCAATGAAATTGTTTTGAAATTCACAAATGGGCAAAAGATGTTGAATAACATGCTTAATTCACAAAAATGTGTGTTTGATAAAGGAGGACTTGGGTATAAGTCTTACTTGAAACAAAAATATTATAAGAATTATTTTGTTAAGGCTACCTCCACAAATGATCAAATTGTATGTCATTATTGCAATCAAAATGGTCATATGAGTTTTAGATGTCCAGTTAAGAGAAATGCATATTATGGAGCAAAATGTATTTGGGTTCCAAAAGGAACTATTACTAACACTCAAGGACCCAAGAGTATTTGGGTACCAAAGGGCACAACGTGAATGTTTTCTTTGTAGGTACCACAATCAAGGAATGGTGGAGAAGTTCCTTGATGAAAGCTTGTGAGGATAATCACTTGAGTATGATCTAGGAGAAAAAGATGAGGCAAGATAATTTAATTATTTTGGTAACAATTCTTGCCATATTAATTTTGTTGAATGAATCATGATAAATAAAATTGCGAAAGTATGCTTGTATGTTTACATGATAGAATTATCATTGTGTGTAATATTGAGTGATTTATCATGATGGATTTGTTTGATATTAATGTTTATGAAGTGTTTAAGCATGATAGTTAAGTGGTGTGTTTGATTTATTCACTTTTGAATGATTATATGTTTAATCGTCGTTGAAAATCTCTAGTCTGCACATGCTGAAATGAATCGGTCATAACGTCTTCTAGAGAACTCCAAATCTAGTTCTGTAAAATTTATTGGAAAGCTAACTCAATTATCTTTCCAATGGTATATAGCATGCACGTTACTTCTTGCTCAATCAATACAGTTTTTATTCCGAATTTGACCTTTCTGCATTTTATCCTGAGTCTGCACAGGCTGTAATGAATTGGTCATAACTTCTTTTAGAGAACTCAAAATCCATATCTGTAAAATGTATTGGAAAGCTAACTTAATTATCTTTCCAACGGTATATAGGTTGCATGTTAATTCGTACTCAATCAATACAGTTTGTATTTTGAAATTGACTTTTCTGCAAGTTCTTAAGCTTTGAATGCTTATATGCTTCATGATTGTATGCTTGTTGGATGCTTATTGTTTCATGACTGTGATGAATGAATTCTTGTGTCGTTAATTGTGTTATATCATCATTCATTTATAAAATTGACATCATTGTTTGATACGATTTCATATGCTTGGTCTTGTATGCATTTATGTCTCATGTATTAATTGGCTTATTGAAATTTTTAAATCTCAAAATAATTTAAAATTAATCAATTTTTTAAGGCCAAAAATGAAATGGTGTGTGTAGTACAAGCATAGGAGCTAGCAAATATTCCATTTCCACTCATCCGGAAAAACATTCTTTCTTATTGATTTCTCTCGGAACAACATTTGGATAACCGGATTTTCAATCCGGTAAACCGGTTTTGCTTAGCTTCATCTCTGCCTCACAACCGGCCTACCGGTTCTTCAAAACCGGCAATCCGTTTTCGCGTTTATGGTTCTCGGGCTCATATCCGGCAAACCGGATAACAAATCCGGCAAGCCGTTTTCGGCTTTCAAGTTTCTGCCCAACAACCGGATTTCCGGATTTTTCTGTTTCCCAAGCAAACCGGCAATCCGTTTGTGTCTTGGTGACTTGCTGCCCATTAAGCGTCAAGCCGGTTAGTAAATCCGGCATGCCGGATTCGTGGTTTATTTTTGCTGTTCATCATCTTCCTCTCATTCGGCTTTCCGTTTCTCTCTTTTACTAAAAGCCGATTACTTCTCACTTGATTTCATTCCAAAATCCATCATTCTCATTCGTTTTCAAATTCAAATTGATTCATATAAATTATTCTTCATCCATTATTGTGTCTAAAATCATTTTAATTGATTCAAACTCAATATCTTGAAAATTCGAATTTGTGCATTTTGAGTATTTCAAATTACCACTTCCATAATGAGCTCTCCTTATGGATTTCACCATAAATTTTCTATTATATTATGCACTTACATTTTCATATGCATTGTTGCTTTCATTGTGGATTGATGATGATTATTGTTTGATATTTGAATGCAAATGTTATATTTTGAACACAAGAGATAATCTTGGCAAATTTGATCCAAAATTTGATGTTGGTATTTTTCTTGGCTATTCAAACACAAGCAAAACTTATTGAGTGTATATCAAAAGAATTTTGATTGTGGAAAAATTTATACTTGTTATATTTGATAAGTCTAATTCTTCCTCTACGGAGAAAGTTATTTTTGATGATAATGTAGATGAAGAGCTACAAGAAGAGTATAAAATGATAGCTAATTGAGTGTATAAGTTGAAAATCAAGAGGAGCAATATGAAGAAACAAATGCGAAGTAAAATGAAGGTAATTCTCAAATACTCCCCAAGGAGTGGAGGTATGTTTCTTCTCACCTTAAGAACTTAATTTTGAAAGATCCATCACAAGGTGTAACTACTAGATCATCACTTAAAAATATATGTGAGCATTTGTAATAATGGATTTGATCACTTGTTCTTTAGCTCATAATGATGGCTTTTTAGCTATGTTGATTTTGATGATCTATAATGGCACATGTTGATGTTGATGATTTATATATTGTCATTATGTTCTTATGCTTTGCTTAAGTTTTGATGATAATATTTGTGCTTTGATGATTCCATTGTATTTGATGAAGTTTGATCTTATGGAATCTATGATTGGTGAATGGATATATTTTTGTTTGTGCTTTCTTAACGCACTGTTAAATATGCATAACTTGCTTTAAATAATATCGAAAGGGGGAGAAATACATGATCCTTGAGATCTTAGCGCATATGAGAGTGTAAGTTATATTAAAATGTCACATTAGATCTTTGATGAGTTTAGTTGTCTTGATTTCTAAAATGTGATTAATAATTATATGACTTTTGAATTGTTGACATTATGCTCTTATGACTTTTGCATTCTCTTGCTTAGCTTATTACTTGTTTCATTTTGGATAATATGCTTTTTGAACATTTTTATTGTCCAAAGGGGGAGACAAAGTAATAAATCATTTTAATAATGTAAATTGGGGGAAATAACATGCATTTTGAGCATTCTTTTAATGGTTGATATATGATTATGGAATTCTCAGATTTAATTGTTACAAGTGTTGGGGGATTTCATATTAATTTTGATGATTAATGATTATATGTGCATTACTTGATGAATTGATGGAGTTGTTGATATTGTTTAAGCTTATATGGAAGTGTTTTTAACCATGTCGTGTATTGGAGGATTTGAGCATTTTAAGGGGAGATTTTACCGAAATTTTTACTCGTACAAAATGGGTAATATCTTCATCGAAGTATTTTTGATGATCTTGTTTTGATTGCATCTATCTATTTTTCCTTTTTACGATGAAGGGGGAGATAAATATGATATGTTTTTGGATAAAATCATTTTAGTTAAATTTTTAAATTGGCCATATATTTAGGGGGAGCATGTAATATGATTTTGGAAAATATGCATTTTGAACTTTTTTGTTGTCCAAAGGGAGAGACAAAGGATATATCATTTCTATGTTGTCAAAAAGAGGAGAATAATATGCATTTTTGAGTAATTGTTTTGATAATTGATATTTGATTATGATGATGATTTTGATGAATTTGAGATAATGATGATTTGATTACATGAGTGTTTTATATGATGGTTTTATGTTATGAGTTGTTGACTTAGTAATTGATGGAATAATGGTTCATGATATTTTGGTATGATTATTGGTGTATGGAGTTGGCTTTTATCATGAGATGATGCTTGTTGTTAGGGGGAGATTCTTTCAAAATTTCTACTCAAACAACATAGGTAACAAATTTTCTACTATTATTCTTTTCCTTTACATTTTCTTTTTTTTGATGAAGGGGGAGAAGAATATATGTTTTCAAATTTTTACAAAATTTGCTACTTTTATCTTTGCCAATTAAGTTTTTCTTTTTGATGATGAGGGGGAGAAAAATCTATGTATTTAAATTGTTGGCAAATTGTAAAAGAAAATTATTTTTAGGGCAAGTAATTTGTGGAATCATTCTTTAAATATATGAAATGTTTGTCATCATCAAAAAGGGGGAGATTGTTAACATTTATGTTTTCATAATATTGATTTTGATGATAACAAACAAGATTAAGAATGATTAATCTTTTAAGATCAAATTATTTTTTATATATTTTAAATAAATCATTATTTTCACATTATAAATGTTTTATATTTAATGGAAAAATGATTTTAAGAAAAATGATTGTTTAAATACATGAAATGTTTGTCATCATCAAAAAGGGGGAGATTGTTAACATATATGTTTCTATGATATTGATTTTGATGATAACAAACAAGATTAAGAATGATTAATCTTTTAAGCTCAAATTATTGAAAAATATATTTTAAATAAATCATTATTTTCATATTATAAATGTTTTATATTTAATGAAAAAATGATTTTATGCAATTGATTGTTTTTATTCCTTTTGAATAAATCATTATTTTCACATTACAAATGTTTCATATTTAGTGGAAAAATGGTTTTATGAAATTGGTTATTTTTCAAAGTTTATGGTTTAATTGAAAGAATTTTGAAAACTTTGAAATAAACAAGTATTGCTTGAAACTTTGGTAAAGGACCTATTTGCAAAGTGTCATAGCGTTTTGGGCTATACTATAATATCAGAAAGTTTTGAGATTAACAAAGCATTATTTAGAAATTCTGAAATTGGACCTATTTGTAAAGTTTCATAACGTTTTGGGCTGTAGTGCAGTTTTACAAAGTTTTGGGGTTAAACTGTAAGTTCAAAAAATAGTGCACTGTGCAGGTTACTGTAGCATCCGGCTTACCGGATACTGATAACCGGCAAGCCGGTTACGGGGCAGAATGTTACCATTTCGAAAACGGCATACCGGATAGCTTAAACGGCAGACCGGTTATCGACCAGTGAGCTTCTGGAGCATAAACGGCATACCGGATTCGTAAGCGGCGAGCCGGATAATTTGAAATTCAAAATTTTTGCCGTAACGGTAACATATAAACGGCATGCCGGATAGCTAAACGGCAAGCCGGATACGCCCAGAATGTGAGTAACGGCTAGTTTTTGAGTTCAAACTATATAAACTCAAAGCCAATTCATTTTTGGTAATCCAAGCAAGTACAAACAAGTGCACACAACTTATATTGAGCTTCAAATTCGAAAATCTTCATAGATTAAATCTTCATTGAGCTATCATTTGTAAATCCACTCTTAAAGAGAGTTTTTGTTGTAATTTTCATTTCCATCAAATTGTGAGAGTACAAGTGTGAGAGACACTTGAGTGAAGAGATTGGAGATATAATCTCTTGTTGTAAAGGTTCATTGACACCTCGAAGTCAATTGTAATCGTTGAAGCCTTGGAAAGGCTTGGATAGTGAAATCCTCAAGCGGGTGAGCTTGGAGGCGTGGACGTAGGCGGGGATAGCCGAACCACGTAAAAATCCTTGTGTTCGTTTTCTCTTCCCTTACTCTTTTAATATTGTGTTTATTTGAATTTATTGTTTTCGAATTGATTAAGGCATTAGATTGAATTGTTGTGTGGATTTGCTAGGATAATTTTTAAATTTCCAATTCACCCCCCCTCTTGGGTTGCACACTTATATTTCAATATTAAGATCCAAACCCGACACTAAAAATCCAATAATCTGCTTAACATCTATATATTAAATAACATTTACATCAAATACTGCACACCCAATTGACGCAGATTACATTCTATTATGTATACATGTAAATAATATAATATATCAATGTTACAAAATATGCATATTTAGCAAAAAAATTACACATATAGACCATTAAAGCTCTGAATCTATATAGAACTTTACAAAATAAAACGCATAGTCCATATATATATCCTTCACAAAAAAAAGAATAATATCTAATATTTGAGTTCTGATAATGAGCACCTGCAAATTGATTTAAAATAAAAAATATATATGTATATTTTAATGCAAATATGAATTAGAAAAAGGAGAAATTAGTAAATGATTAAACTTGTCAATTGTCAATAATATCTGCTTCAGATGGAGCATTACTAATTGTTGAGCTTCAGTATATTAATGGTTAGCTCATCCACAGAAAGCATTGCATTTACTAAAGTAAATAAACAAAAAGAAGGAATGCTTGAAGTTAGAAAGGACATGCAACAACGTTATAAACCAAAGCAATACACAAAATTCAATCTCAAATTTGCAAATAACCATAATTCAAAATATATCATAAAAATATTATATTCATAAAGAATTGAGAAGAAAATATAACCTTCTTGTTCAAAAATCCAATCACTGCAAACTATTGATTCTACTATTTTGGGCTTAAATGAACTCTGAAATTGATTAAGAACCCAACCACCTACACTAAAAGTTGATTCAGATGCAATTGTTGATATTGAATGCTTAAAACATCACAAGCCATAGAAGTGAGTTTAGGATAATGAATTCGATTGTCCTTCTAAAAGCCTAAAATATCAAATTGATGAAATATGAATGTGCAACCCAAGAGGGGGGGTGAATTAGAATTTTAAAAATTAATCGAACAAATCCACACAACAAGCAATTTAATGGCTTAATAAAAATGAAAGCAATAAGTTCAATATAAGCACAATAATTAAAGAGTAAGGGAGAAGAAAAACAAACACACGAATTTTTACGTGGTTCGGCAATCCCTGCCTACGTCCACGCCTCCAAGCGATCCAAGCTCGAGGATTTCACTATCCAAGCCTTTCCAAGGCTTCAACAAATACAATTGACTTCGAGGTGTCAATAAACCTTTACAATGAAGAGATTATCTCCCAATCTCTTCACTCAAGTGTCTCACACACTCAAGTTCTTACAAATGAAATGAAGGAATGAAGATTACAATAAAACTCACTCAATGAGTAGATATTCAAAGATGAAGAACAATGAATGATTCAATGATTTGTGTTTTACAAGTTGAAGGCTCAAGATATCACGTGTGCTTTTTGTTCTTGCTTGTTGGAGAGCTTCAAAATGAGTTGGATTGGAGTTCTTATAGTTTGAGCTCGAAAACTAGCCGTTACTCACATTCTGGGAAATCCGGTCTGCCGTTTATGGAATCCGGTAAGCCGGATTTTTGTTACAGTTAAGGCAAAATTTTGAATTTTGCCTATCCGGTCTGCCGGATTTGGAATCCGGTAAGCCGGATTTGATCTGGGTGCATTCTGTCCAGTTTCCGGTTTGCCGCATTTGGAATTCGGTAAGCCGGATTCGAATTGAAAATTTTCTGCCCCGTAATCAGATTTCCGGATTTTGTATCCGGTAAGCCGGATGCTACAGTAACCTGCTACAGTAACCTGCTACATTGCTACAGTACCTGCTACAATGATATTTTTCAAATTTTTAATTTAGACCCCAAAACTTTATAAAACTGTAGTATGGCCCAGAACGTTGTAAAAGTTTTCAAATAGGTCCTAATTTCAGAATTTTAAATAATGCTTTGTCAAGCCCAAAACTTTTTGAAATTATGATTTCGCCCAAACTTTGTGAAATTATAGAATGACCCAAAAACGTTTAAATAATTTCAAATAGGTCCAAATTCGAAATTTAAAAACACAATCAAATATTTTAACAAAGCTTTCATTTTAATCCAAAATGCTTAAATTCCATAACATCATTTTATTATTATAAAAGCATAATTTATAAATCTTTGCTTAATAAAAACATGTGGTTTGTTATCATCAAAATCAATATTTATAGCCATATAGGCTAACAATCTCCCCCTTTTTTATGATGACAAAGCACATTAAAAATATAATATAGTTATGAAAAACTCCCCCTCAATTAATGCAAGTTAAGAAAATGATTTGAAAATTATTTAATAAAACTCCCCCTGCATACATGCATACTCCCCCTAGATACATGCATGTTTTCATAACATTAAATCATTCTCCCCCTTCATCATAAAAAAGAATAAAAGCTCCCCCTATCAATCATCAAACATCGCAACATAAGCGCATTAGTAAAAAAAAAAATATCCATAAGCATAAGAGAATCCATATGATCCATAATGATCAATAAGAAACAAATCCATAACATCCATCATGAATAGTCACAACAAATCATCCATAATGAAAAAACAAATCCATAACATCCGAAAACAAATACATAAACCGAAAAACATAATAACCACCCAGAGAGTCGAAAATAAAAGAACACACAATGCAATAAATGAAATGTAGGTGTGTCCAAGTACAAGCATAAGATACTACTCAGGTGGTGAGGATGGAGGTGATGGTGGCGGAAACAGATATGGAATGCTGAAGTGCTCAAAAAGAAGTCGCTGACCATGAATGAGCTGCTGCTGCTGCTGAAACTCATTCTGCCACACAGAGAGGGTCCGCACTTCATCCATCAGCTGCTGAAGAGTGACCTCTTCAGAGGTAGGAGGATGCGGAGGTGATGAAGCGGAGGCAGATGCACTAGGTGCTGAAGCATCCGTGGAAGAAACCCGGTGTCTATGCTGTCCTCGAAATGAGAGTGAGAAAACTGGAAGCTGATCAGCAGGTATCACGGCATTAAGTGGCCGATCATCACTTGGGGCTAGAAAAGTAAACTTGTTGTCGCTGTATTTGACCCAAGTGCCATCCTTCCACTCAAAGCTTAACCCAATAATAACCTCATCTCCGATACCCTTGGACGGCCTACACGAAGGTTCTAGAATCGGCACTTCAAAGAATTTAAAAATGCGGGTAATGAAGTGACCATAAGGAAGAGAGCGGGTAATCAATGGAGGAATGCTCAACGTGGTACGGACGATGGTATAGCCCAAGTTAACTGGGCGACATCTAAGAATACAATCAATCATGGCAACATCCATATGAGAAACCTCATCTAGATGACCGGATCTAGGAAGTACAATTGACTGGATGATACGAAGTAAAATGCGAGTTTGAAGACAAAGACACTGAGTACGGAAATGAATGGTACAGTCTTCAACCGAAAGATCACTACGCCGACAAATATTACGAACGGCATCAACATGAGTAAAACCGGTAAGTTTAGGAGATTTCCTACGCGAAAAGATTTCTAGGCCAAAATCGGATGAACCTAGAATAGAGTTCAACAAGGAAACATCGAAGTCAATCTTAACTCCTCCGACAGTGGTGATTACTCGAGTCTTATTCTCCTCGGAAACTTACATGTTCGAGTAAAACACTTTCATCAAGTCGGGATATACATTCTCCTCAATCAACAAAGCATCAATCCAACCAACATCTCCAAACAATTGAAATATATTTCTATAACTAATCTTGAGAGTATGCATAACATCCGGTAAAACGAAGAAAGAGTTGAGTACCTCACGAGTCTGAAAGCTTTGTTGAAACCGATTGATCAAGTGTTGCTTGTTCTGAAAGTGAATGGACTCAAAGGTGGATTGATTTGAGATGACCCTTGCTTCCCGTGGCCGTGTGGTTTGTTGAACCGGTTCTTTGCCTTTTCTTCGAACCGGCCTAGAACTTGACATGGTGATTTTGAAGGATTTGAAAATAAAAACACCAAATAGAATGAAGATGATGAAGATTGGAAGTGATTTAGTGAAACAAATTTGATCAAAAATGACTTGAGAGTGAGAAATCTAAAGAGAGAAAATTTCGGCCCAAACCTAGGTTAAAATTGGGATCTAAGGATTTAGATGTTGAAAATGAATTTCAAGAATGGTTTTGTGTTCTTAAGGAGATGCGGAATGGTTTTCTTGATTCAATTTGAAGTGAAAATGATAGAAAATGAAGGATTTTGGAGTGAGAAAGAGAGAAAATGGAAACGGTTTTTAGAGAGATGAAGAACCGGTAAACCGAAAGCTTGAGGAAGATGAATAGTACTTATGGATCACGAATCCAGCTTGCCGGATTTGATAACCGGCAAGTCGGTTATTGGACAGAATTGCAATGATAAAAAACGGCCTGCCGGAAAGCTAATTCGGTTAGCCCAAAAAAAAAAAAAAAAAAAAAAACCTAGAGCAGCCAACAAAATAGAAGAGCACGAATCCGGCTTGCCGGATTTGCTAACCGGCAAGCCGGTTACGGGACAGATTTGATCAAAGCCGAAAACGGCTTACCGAAAATTGAATCCGGAAATCCGGAAACGAGCCCGAGAGGAAAAGAAGCAATTCGGCTTGCCGGTTTCCTCATCCGGCAGGCCGTTTTCGAGGGGTCTTTAAAAATCCGGTTTTCCAGATTGTCTTGAACCGGAAATCCGGTTTTGCTTCAGCTAGTTTACAAAAAGAATTCGGCTTTCCGGTTTTGCTAACCGGTAAACCGATTGTGAGGCAGTGAGTACCCATTACAAATTCGGTTTTCCGAATTGAAAAACCGGTAGACCGGTTATGAGGCAGAGAGATAACTTAGGAAATCCGGTTTTCCGGATTGAAAATCGGTTTTCCGGATTAAAAATCCGGTTGTCCGAAATATGTCCGGAGAGAGATCGATAAGGGGAAATGTTTTTCCGGAAGAATGGAAAGAGAATTTTTGCTAGCTTTTATACTTGTATGACACACCATTTTATTTCCGGCTTAAAAAAAATTGATTAATTTTAAATCATTTTAAGATTTAAAACTTTTCAATAAGCCATTTAATGCATGCAAAACAAACTCATAAAATTACAAGCAATTCAAGCTATCTAATTTATTATGCATAAATCCATATGATAACAAACATATCAAGCCATGCAACAAACATATCAAGCCATGCAAAACATGAATTAATATTCAACATTCATCATTCCAAGCTCCTGTCTTATCTTTATAAAATACTCTTCGCAAAGAGGTTTTGTAAAGATATCCGCAAGTTGATTTTCAGTAGAAACAAATTTAATCACGACATCTCCTTTTTGAACATGATCTCTAAGGAAATGATGTCTAATTTCTATATGCTTAGTCCTAAAATGTTGAATGAGATTCTTATAGAGATTTATAGCGCTAGTATTGTCACATAAGATAGGAATTTGATCAAGCTTAATGCCATGGTCTCTAAGTGTTTGTTTCATCCATAAAATTTGTGCACAACTACCTGCGGCAATATATTCTGCCTCGGTAGTTGAAAGCGCAACCGAGTTTTGTTTCTTACTAAACCAAGAGACAAGAGAATGGCCTTGGAAGTGACATGTTCCACTAGTACTTTTTCTATCAACCTTGTACCCAGCAAAATCGGCATCCGAATAACAAGTTAAATCAATATGAGTTCCTCTAGGATACCAAAGGCCAAGATTAATAGTGCCAATTAAATATCGAAAAATGCGTTTGACAGCAAGCATGTGAGACTCTTTAGGACAAGATTGAAATCTAGCACACAAGCAAACACTAAACATAATATCAGGCCTACTAGCAGTCAAGTAGAGTAAGGATCCGATCATACCTCGATATGTTTTGATGTCAACTTCCTTACCTTTCTCATCTTTGTCCAGCTTGATGGTAGTGCTCATAGGAGTGCTTTTTGCCGTTCCATTATCATAGCCAAATCTTTTGAGTAGATCTCTCACGTACTTAGCTTGATTTATGAAAATGCCTTCCTCGTTTTGTTTGATTTGAAGTCCAAGGAAGTACTTCAACTCTCCCATCATACTCATCTCAAACTCTTGACTCATACATGATGAAAAATCTTTACACAACAACTCATTAGTAGAACCAAAAATAATATCATCAACATATATTTGAACAATAAATATGTCTTGATTCTTATACTTAACAAAAAGAGTTGTGTCCGCTTTTCCCATTGAAAAATCATTATCTAACAAGAAATTTTTAAGCCTATCATACCAAGCTCTAGGTGCTTGTTTTAAACCATACAAAGCCTTGGATAACTTATACACATGATCTGGAAATTTTTCATTTTCAAAACCAGGAGGTTGTTTCACATAAACTTCCTCCATAATATATCCATTTAAGAAAGCACTTTTGACATCCATTTGATACAAAATAAAATCCTTATGACATGCATATGCTAACAACATCCTAATGGATTCCAATCTTGCTACAGGTGCAAAGGTTTCATCAAAATCAATTCATTCTTCTTGGTTGTAACCTTGAGCCACTAATCTAGCTTTATTTCTTACAACCACACCGGATTCATCCATTTTGTTTCTAAATACCCATTTAGTACCTATAATGGATTGGTGTTCCGGATTAGGAACTAACTCCCATACATTATTTCTCTCAAATTGATTCAACTCCTCTTGCATTGCCATAATCCAAGATTCATCATTTTCCGCATCCGCAAAGGATTTTGGTTCAATTTGAGAAATAAATGCAGCATGCTCACATGTGTTCCTAAGAGATGATCTAGTGGTAACGCCTCGTGAGGGATCTCCTAAAATTACATCTTTAGGGTAAGAAGATACATACCTCAACTCCTTGGGGAGTGTTTGAGAAGTACCTTCATTTTGCTCCACATTTGTTTCTTCATGATGTTCCTCTTGAATTCCATGCGGCGCGTCTTCTTGGTTGTCATTCGATGTTCCTTCTTGTTGTTCCTCTTCTGCATTATCATCAACAACAACTTTCTCCGTAGAGGAGGGGTTAGACTCATCAAATGTAACATGCATAGATTCCTCCACAACTAAAGTTCTTTTATTATAAACTCTATAAGCTTTGCTTGAATTTGAATAACCAAGAAAAATACCAACATCAGATTTTGAATCAAATTTACCAAGATTATCTTTTGTATTCAAAACAAAACATTTGCATCCAAAAACTTTAAAATATCCAATGTTGGGTTTTCTATCTTTCCAAAGCTCATATGGAGTTTTATTGAGATTAGGTCTAATCAACACCCGGTTTAAAACATAACAAGCGGTGTTGACGGCTTCGGCCCAAAAATACTTAGGCAAAGAATTTTCATTCAACATGGTCCTAGCCATTTCTTTAATAGACCTATTCTTTCTCTCTACTACTCCATTTTGTTGTGGAGTCCTAGGTGATGAAAATTGATGTTCAATGCCAAAGTCATTACAAAAATTTTCAAATGCATGATTTTCAAATTCTCCACCATGATCACTTCTAATACAAGTGATAGAGTAACCTTTTTCATTTTGAATCTTTATATAGAAAATTCGAAATGCATCAATGGCATCATCCTTATTAGCTAAGAACAATACCCATATATATCTCGAATAATCATCCACAATTACAAATGCATAATATTTGCCACTTAAACTAGCATATCTAGAAGGTCCAAATAAATCTATATGAAGCAATTGAAGTGGTTTTGAAGTGGAAACATGATTCTTGCTTTTGAAGGAAGTTTTGATTTGTTTTTCAAATTGACATGCTTCACAAGTTTTATCTTTTTGAAAATTGATTTTTGGAAGACCTTTTACCAAATCATTTTTCACAATTTTTGAAATCAAATCCATGCTTGCATGACCTAATCTTCTATGCCACAACCAGCCATCATCATGCATTGCGGAGAGACATTTATCATGTATTGATGCACAATCTATATTAATGGTATAGACATTAACACATCTATTTCCTACAAACAAGACTTTCCCATCACATGCATTCTCAATAACACATTTTGATTCATCAAAGATAACTCTATATCCTTTATCACATAATTGACTAATGCTAAGCAAATTGTGTTTCAAGTTCTCAACCAAACACACATTCTCAATGAGGGTAGAGGATACATTACCAACATTTCCAATTCCAATGATTTTTCCTTTTGAATTATCCCCAAACGAAACATCTCCACCATTTTCGATCTTGGTAAAGCTTGAAAACTAAGAATAATTCCCTGTCATGTGTCTTGAACAGACGCTGTCCAAGTACCACTTATTCTTCTTCTTCTTTGATCCCTGAAAGAAAAATCTCAAGTTTTAGGTACCCAAACCTTTTTGGGTCCTTGAGAGTTAGCAATGGTTCCTTTCGGAACCCAAACACATTTCATACCATAATAAGCATTTCTCTTTACAGCACATCTACTTTTCATATGGCCACCTTGATTGCAATAATGGCATACAATTTTATTGTTAATAGATGTATTCTTCACAAAATAACTCTTGTAAAATTTTTGTTTCAAATTCGGTTTATAACCTAGGCCACTTTTGTCAAATACACATTTTTGTGAGTTTAGCAAATTGTCCAACATCTTTTGCCCATTTGTAAATCTTAACACAATTTCATTTAGCTCATCACTCTTCTTTCTAAGCATTTCATTCTCATTTTTCAAGTCATTCATGTGTGACTCTAAGTTCTCATGTGAAGTGCTAGAATTCTTGTGTAATGTAATACTATCATGCAATGTCTTATTTTCTAATTCTAAGCATGTAATCTTTGCACTAAATGAATCATTTTCATTCTTAAGCTCTATCATCTTCTTTTTAAAACTTATATTCTTTTTACCAATCTTCATTAGCTCATCATGCAAATCATTAAAGGCATCATGCAATTCATCATATGTAGGAAGAACACTTACCTCATCAAGTTCATCACATGATTCTTCCCCAATAGCCATGAGAGCCAAATTTGTCATTTCTTGTTGCTCATCATCATCACTTGTTTCCTCTTCGCTATCATCCCATGTGGCCACCATAGCCTTCTTCTTGAGTTTGTTGAGAAGAGGACACTCCGGTCGTATGTGTTCGGGCTTTTTGCATTCATAACAAGTGATGGGCTCCTTCTTCTCCTTCTTATTCTTGTAGCCTCTGAATTTTCTCTGCTCATTGTTCTTTTTGTAAAATTTTCTGAATCTTCTAGCCAACATAGCCAGCTCCTCATCATCCATTTCGCTTTCCTCATCACTCTCACGTTTTGAAGCCTTGAGAGCAATGTTCTTCTTCTTTTCCTCATGCCCTTTTTCTGCTGCCAAATCTTCTTCATATGAAATAAGAGAGCCAATTAAATCGTCAATAGGTAATACATTTAAATCCTTGGCTTCCTCAATGGCAGTCATTTTTTGTCTCCACTCCTTAGGTAGAGACCTAATGATTTTCTTGACTTTTTCGCTATTTGAAAAAGTCTTTCCTAGGGCTCCTAGAGTGTTCACTATGTCCGTGAATCTAGTATACATAGAGTACACATTTTCATTTTGTTCCATTTGGAACAATTCGTATTGTCGAGTGTACCTACTTATTTTAGATTCTTTCACTTGGTTCGTGCCTTCATAGACAACCTCAAGTTTGTGCCAAATCTCATTAGCACTTTCGCAACTAGACACTCTATGAAACTCTTTCTTATCTAGTGCACAGAACAAGGCATTCATGGCCTTGAAATTTAGAGAAGCTTTTCTCTTATCGAATTCATTCCAATCCCATGAAGGTTTTGGAATATCTTCTCCTACTTAATTTTTAGTCAAAGGCATGAAAGGGCCATCATTAACAATTTCCCAAATCTCGTAATCTAAGGCTTGCAAGTAAATTCTCATCCTAGTTTTCCAATATGGGTAATCGTTACCATCAAAGTAAGGGGGTCTAGTGGTGGACTGTCCTTTCCTAAATGTGGAATCATTTTGAGTTGCCATTGATCTTTAGCTCTAGATGGTTAAATCTAAATAAGAGCACCTTGCTCTGATACCAAATGAAATATGAATGTGCAACCCAAGAGGGGGGGTGAATTAGAATTTTAAAAATTAATCGAACAAATCCACACAACAAGCAATCTAATGGCTTAATAAAAATGAAAGCAATAAGTTCAATATAAGCACAATAATTAAAGAGTAAAGGAGAAGAAAAACAAACACACGAATTTTTACGTGGTTCGGCAATCCCTGCCTACGTCCACGCCTCCAAGCGATCCAAGCTCGAGGATTTCACTATCCAAGCCTTTCCAAGGCTTCAACAAATACAATTGACTTCGAGGTGTCAATAAACCTTTACAATGAAGAGATTATCTCCCAATCTCTTCACTCAAGTGTCTCACACACTCAAGTTCTTACAAATGAAATGAAGGAATGAAGATTACAATAAAACTCACTCAATGAGTAGATATTCAAAGATGAAGAACAATGAATGATTCAATGATTTGTGTTTTATAAGTTGAAGGCTCAAGATATCACGTGTGCTTTTTGTTCTTGCTTGTTGGAGAGCTTCAAAATGAGTTGGATTGGAGTTCTCATTATTTGAACTCGAAAACTAGCCGTTACTCACATTCTGGGAAATCCGGTCTGCCGTTTATGGAATCCGGTAAGCCGGATTTTTGTTACCGTTAAGGCAAAATTTTGAATTTTACCTATCCGGTCTGCCGGATTTGGAATCCGGTAAGCCGGATTCGATCTGGGTGCATTCTGCCCAGTTTCCGGTTTGCCGGATTTGGAATTCGGTAAGCCGGATTCGAATTGAAAATTTTCTGCCCCGTAACCGGATTTCTGGATTTTGTATCCGGTAAGCCGGATGCTATAGTAACCTGCTACAGTAACCTGCTACATTGCTACAGTACCTGCTACAATGATATTTTCCGAATTTTCAATTTAGACCCCAAAACTTTATAAAACTGTAGTATGGCCCAGAACGTTGTAAAAGTTTTCAAATAGGTCCTAATTTTAGAATTTTAAATAATGCTTTGTCAAGCCCAAAACTTTCTGAAATTATGATTTCGCCCAAACTTTGTAAAATTATAGAATGACCCAAAAACGTTTAAATAATTTCAAATAGGTCCAAATTCGAAATTTAAAAACACAATCAAATATTTTAACAAAGCTTTCATTTTAATCCAAAATGCTTAAATTCCATAACATCATTTTATTATTATAAAAGCATAATTTATAAATCTTTGCTTAATAAAAACATGTGGTTTGTTATCATCAAAATCAATATTTATAGCCATATAGGCTAACAATTGATTACTCCTATTAGCTCGTGATTCACTCAAATAAAGCTCCAGTTGAATCTTTTGGGTACAAATAGATTCCATGTTCTCAAAATTATCAAAATCCTATTATGCATTAAAAAAAGAATAATTCAACAAACATGAAATGTATTAAAAATAAAATGTAACTATAAAGTAAACAAGAATAAGTTGCAATTAAAAATATAAATAAAACTAGCCTCAATATATGAATATAATTTTCCTTTACCTTTTCTATCATCATTCTCACTTGAGTGAGAAACAAAACCTTGCATGGAAGGCATACTGGTAGATTGAGTTGAAATAGTATATATTCTTTAAACAATGAAAACAGATTCTCTCTATTTTTTTTTTTTAACTCATTTGAATCATCTCCATAAACCTTTTTGTATGCCCATTCAACAAATTATAACGAGGATCCAAGATGACAATTATTGTCAAAATTGTACAAAAGTCAGACGTCCTCTTACTAATGCCTTTCATATACCCATCGCCATTTTCTGAGTACTTCTCGAAGTTACATAAGTTGCAAATACTTTTGGAAAGTACAATTTTGAAGTGGGATACTTTGACCTAGAAAATATGCAAGTAATCTCATAAAAGAAGTACCAACAAATTATTAATTCTCTCCAATTTATTCCACTCATCTTCGAAAGAGTAATACTTATAATTAGAATCACTTAAAGCTAAGTGAGAAAAAGCACTTTTGTAATAAAATGCACAACCAAGCATAATATAAGTGGAAAATTAGACAATACTACTTTCCTAATTTTCAACTAAGGTTTCAATATAGTAGCACATGCCTCATTAGCTGAAGCATTGTTCAATGATATAGAAAACACTTTTTTTCTCAAAACCCCATTCTGCCCATAAAGATAATAACTTTTTAGATAAACAAAGTCCAGTATGTGGAGATGGCATCAAGGTAAAGTTCAACGATCTATTTTGTAAAACCCAATTTCTATCAATAAAATGTGTGGTAAGACTTATGTATCCATCAGTAATGAGGTAGTCAAATTAAAGGTAGAACAAATTCTTCCAAGAGCCTCCTCTAACATAACTTTAATCTTAATTCTTTCCACATTATAAGCTTTTAGGATATTCGCTTTTACTGTATTTCTAGAAACATTTTGTACTTCAAAATTCAAAAATTCAAAACAAGTTCTAATTGTAGCAAACTCATCAAACTAGAAAGATAACCTGTTCTTCACAATTGCTGTAGACAACAACTTCTACCATGAGCCTCCTCTAACATAGCTTTAATCTTAAGTCTTTTCACATTATAAGCTTTTAAGATATCCACTTTTGCTATATTTCTACAAACTTACAGTTTAGAATTCAAAAACTCAAAACATGTTCTAATTGCATCAAACTCAACAAACTAGAAAGGTAATATGTGCTTTACAATTGCTGTAGACAACAACTTACAAAAGAAATCTTGATCAAATTTTAAAGAACATGACCCTATAAAACCTTAATAGTCTAAAATCATTTGACAAGGTCATGTGGCTTTTGTAACTTAGGACATTTTTTAATATGTTTAATCATGTTAGTAGTCCCGTAAGTACTTTCGCTAATGTAAAATTTTCCATCAACACACATAGACCTTTCCTTTGATATGCATCTAATGGCAATTTAGTGAACATACCCCATGCTTTAGATGTTCTTCTCTTTTGGCATTGTTTCTTTGGAATATCAGTGTCAACATCTTGCTCTAATTCCTCTAAATTCACCTGATGTCCACGTAAAAAAGCTTCAATGTTAGTTGAATTACCATTATTTAGATCTATTTCCATGTTATTACTGTACGAAAAATTTAATATCAATAATGATTGTAACACTAATTTACTAACAGAGGAATGCAATTAAGTGTCAAACAAGATTAAACAAATTTAAAAAGAATTACTATCAAAGCAAACTGTAAAAGCTATAAGCACACAATGAAGAAGGCAATAGAAAACAAAACCCATTAAAGAATACAAACAATAGATAAATAATTGAGAAATTATTTTTTAAACTAATTTAAACTAATCTAATCATGAATGTTTGAACTCAAGAATAGCTAACTAGAGTCTTACAACTTGCAAGAATTGAAACTTTAGATTTAATTAAGTGTTTGTTAATGAAAAAGAAAAAGGCTGCGGTGTGTGGATAAGACAAAGGAAGTGGGTATATCCATATATGGATTGTGACACTAGTAAATTGTTTTTTTTAAATGGCAGCAATTATGGTTTTTATTTTCAATTTTTAATTTGCGGCAATCTAGATCTTTTAGGTGACAATTATTTTTTTAATTAATGGCAAGAAAATTTTATCTATTGGTGCAATATATTAAGTTTATTTTTACTTTTTTTTTATCTTAATCACAAATATATTCCTATAAATTCTTTTTAGAATGTCAAAAAGGTCATATTTTAGCAAGTCGTGTTGGCACAACATGATTACTCGCTTAGCAATAATGTCATTGTTAAGGTAAATAGGTCAAAAATTTGAACTCTAACCCATCACAGAAAAAACCATGATGACCAAACCCGACCATTTAATAATTGTATCAAATTTGATGATCCAAACTTATTTATTTGTGTCATATTTGTGTTGGGTATTTGCACTATGTCAAATTTTGTCAGCTCTAAAGAAAAGGCAAGAATAGACATTCATGTAGATCATTCAAAGGGCTAGAAGAACCTATTTCAATATACTGTAATAATTCAAAAATTTGATCCTAGTACAAATTGTAAAGTGCTCTATAATGCAGTTACTAAGCCTAATAAAGTGTTATTTCAGAGATTTTTTTATCGATTTCATCTCAAAGAAATACACTTCATAATGGTTGTAGGCCATAAATTAGGTTGGATGATGTCATTTGAAGTAAAAAAATGATAGAGTTTTATTAGCTACTGTAGGTATGGATGCTGATAATGGAATAGTCTCATTAGCATTAACAGTGTATGAGATAGAGAACATTGAAACCTGGACATGGTTATTAGAAATTCTACATTTAGATTTTGAAAAGGGATCAAATCATATTCCATTTTTACTGATGGGCAAAAAAGTTTTTCGGAGCAATTCAGATCATATAACCTACTACTATCATAGTTCATATGCTAGACATATATCTGCTAACTTTTGTTAGAACATCCTAGTGTTATTTTTAGGAATTTTTTTTAAAGGACTGTCACTAGCACTAACAAGTATGATTACATAAATGCAATGAAAAATATCAAAAAAGAAAAGTTAGAGGCATAGCAGTAGTTGGAGACATAACTTGCTAGGTTTACTTGATCAAGACATGAGTATGACAAGAATTGTAAAGTGGAACATACAAATAACAACACTTTAGAGTACTTCAACAGTTGGATCTTATCTCACAAAGACAAGCCTGACCTGACCATGTTGGAAGAGATCAAATGGATGTCATGATAGAATTCACAGAGGAAGAAAAAAAGCATATACTTAGACAAGCAACATTCCAACTACAGTAAAAAACAAATTGGATGATGCTTATGAAGCATGAAGCAAGATGAATGTTATGGCCTTTGTTGATATTTACTTTTAGGTATAAATCCAATTCATTTCCATTATAATCTATTTTCCTTTATTGCACAATTGATCTTATTCAATTATTTTCAATCAAAGACAAGAATTATTATCCAGTAAAGAGGTTCATTATTGATCTGATGAGCAAGTCTTGTAATTATGGTTATTGAGAAATAACTAGACTCCGATGTACTCATGCTATGGCTACAATTTGTCATTCAAGACACACGATAAAATAGTACCTATCAAAATAGTTTACCAAATAGGCAGCTTTGAATGCTTATGTAGTAAAGTTTAAGCCAATAACATGGGACCATTGTGATAAGCCAAACTTTCTCCACTAGAGATTACTAAGAAGATTAGAAAACCAAAGAAGCCAAGGAAGAGAGTAGCTACTGAGCCAATGAAAAAAAAAACTAAATATTTCTATATTTGTTACTCCTTTTGTGTTGGGATGAACTGCAATGTCAGGAAATGTCCATTAAGGCTATTGATGTCAATAGAAATAAGAGCTCATAATTAGTGTCAGTTTATTGTACTTATCGTATTAATTACTTTTGCTTATATTGAGCTTAATTCTTTATTGTTATACATGTAATTTTAATTTAGAGGTTAGTGGACCGGGAGAGTGTTCTAGTGTAGTAAATGTTGATTTGAGTATGGAATAATTTTTAGTTTGCTATAATTATTAATAATTCCTTTGTATTTCTAAATTTCAATTTAAATAGGCTATAGGTGATCTAGATGAGAGTTTACTATTAATAGAGGAAGAAGGTAATAGAAGAAGAATGGCTTCTTCATTTACTACAACTAGATAAGGTAGACGAGGTACTGCTTGATATTTTTATTTAATGTTTGAAAACAACTAATGCTCGTCTTAGATTAAGAAATTATAATTTTTTAGTGCAGGCTAATATGAAGGTGATAATCTTTTTCCAAATCCCTCACAAGCTTCACAGATTGTAAATGGTTACTAAAATGTTAGTATTATCATGTTTTGAATGTACAAACTGTTATTACTGCATTAGGCTATTATGTATTATGCATCTTGAATGTGCAAACTATTATTAGTACATTAGGCTATTATGTATTTTGAATGCACAAATTGATGGTATTACAATAGGCATTTGAATGCATGCATTTTGAATGCACAAACTGTTACTAGTGCATTATGATATCTTATCATATTTTGAAAGCACATTAGTCCATTGAGTATTTAAAAAATTTTAATGAAAAATACTTGTAATTACTTTTTATTTTCATTACATCTTAAACTACACTAATGAATGTTATAGTACTTTGTCATATCCATTACATTACTTTTTCATGCATAAGTCTACCACAAAGCCACAAATGAAAACTTTGACCAATTTTATTTTTACTATACTGTATTGTTGTCTTTCATTCATCTTCGTTACATTTTTATTTAGCTTCATGTCATGACCATATGTGATATTACACATTTCTGCATCTTCTTTTGCCGCCCACTACCAAAAATTACACTTTTTAAATTATATATCCAAAATAATTTATTAGGATTTCCAACATAGTAAATACTACTATGCTGGAAAATCCATAGTTGCAATATTTAGGGTAGTAAGTAACTTCTATATGTTTCTTAGCTCGACCCTTAGAATTGGCACTTAAGTTACTACTGGAGCCATTATTTAGTTTGAATTTATATGTGTGAAGGTTGAAAGTATGTCTGGTTTTGAATGAAAATTGAAAAGAGGTAGATATTTTATGTTTATATGAATTTATAGTGATTGTAGTGGTTTATAATTATTGTTCTTAAATGATAAAGTGTTGACTTTAGAGTATTTGGCCTGCCATTGCAATGATTGAAATGGCTTGAGGTTGTTGGTGCTGAATGATATTATCAAAACTGAAGTGACTGCCTTGTATCATTTGGAATTTGATTTTCGAATGCATGGTAGAAGGTTTATATAATTAAAAAAAACAGTTGTTTTTTTAATCTAACTACTACCCTTCTAGGGTAATTTTCGTAAATTTCACTTCTATAATTTATTTATTTTCAAAGGATAAATCGCCTTTTAACTTACATTTTGTTAGATATTTGGTTATTTTTAACATTTTAGTGGTAAAGTAATAACTATAAACATTAGGTAGTAAAATATAGATTTTAGAAAATCTTGATACTATATTAATATATTAGAAAAATTTTGGTGGACAAATGATAATATCACTTTAATTAATTAATATAGAAATTTTGGGCAAATTATTTGCACATCAACTAAATAAGAATTGAGCTTCAGTTTGGAGCTAAAAAATCAACTAATATAAATTGTTGCCACTGATTTTGTATTGGGAAAGAGTCTCACACAAGTAATTGCAAATTAAGCGAAAACAAAACCCCTTTCCTTTTTGTGTGATTAAAAAGGATGTGTACCACAAATAAATAAGTATAAAAATAAGCCAACACAATCCAAAGCAAAAACCAACCACAAGAGACTGATTTTTACATAGAAAAACCAAAACGGGAAAACCGATGGGACCGTAGTCCAATATAATCTTTCACTACATTAATGAGATTGCAGCATAAATTCTCCTCTAGATAATACTAGAGGCTAAAAACATTAAGAATCTCAATATTCTTATCTTATAATGACAACCTAATAAATATCTGTCTAACAAGTAGGTATCCCAAATAATAGTTAATGAGAGGATAATACAAAAATAAAGACTAGTAGGATTGTAGAGGGTGATGCCAAAAACTTACCCTTAAAATTTGAAAAAAAAAGAGTTAATTTTATCTTCCGATTATCCAATCAAAGATTAAAAATCTTAACTCCAAATTATAATAGCCAGCTACTATCTTCTTCTCTCTTTCGTCTTTTCCCACTCCTCTTATGCTGCTATAGAACTGAAATACTAGCTAGGCAACCCAAGAGGGGGGTGAATTGAGATTTTAAAAATTATCCTAGGCAAAAAACACAACAATTCAATCTAATGCCTTAATCAATTCGAAAACAATAAATTCAATGAAACACAATATTAAAAGAGTAAGGGAAGAGAAAACGAACACAAGGATTTTTACGTGGTTCGGCTATCCCCGCTACGTCCATGCCTCCAAGCTCACCCGGCTTGAGGATTTCACTATCCAAGCCTCCCAAGGCTTCAAATGTTTACAATTGATTTCCAAGGTGTCAATGAACCTTTACAACAAGAGATTATATCCCCGATCTCTTCACCCCAAGTGTTTCCCACACTTGTACACTCACAAATTGATGAGAAAAGATAAATACAACAATAAATCTCTCTTTAAGAGTGGATATACAAATTGAAGAACAAAGATGATTTTATGAATGATGATTCACGAAGTTGAAGCTCAATATATGTTGTGTGCACTTGTTCTTGCTTGCTTGGATTCCCAAAAATGAATTGGTTTTGAGTTTATATAGTTTGAACTCAAAAACTAGCCGTTACTCACATTCTAGGCAATCTGGTTTGCCGTTTATGGAATTCGGTAAGCCGAATTGTTGTTACCGTTAAGGCAAAATTCAAAATTTTGCCTATCCGGCTTGCCGGATTTGGAATCCGGTAAGTTGTTTTCGTTTTAGGTGCATTCTGCCCAGTTTTCAGTTTTCCAGATTTTGTATCCGGTAAACCGGATGCTACAGTACCTGCTACAGTGAAATTTTTCCCAAATTTTCAGTTTGACCCCAAAACTTTATAAAACTGTAGTATGACCCAAAACGTTATAAGATGTTACAAATAGGTCCAATTTCAGAATTTCTAAGTAATGCTTTATTAATCCCAAAACTTTCTAAAATTATGATATAGCCCAAAATGCTATGACACTTTTCAAATAGGTCCTTTATCAAAATTTCAAGCAATATTTGTTTATTTCAAAGTATTCAAAATTCTTTCAATTAAACCATAAACTTTGAAAAACAACCAATTTCATAAAATCATTTTTTTTCATTAAATATAAAACATTTATAATATGAAAATAATGATTTATTTAAAAAGAATATTAAATGATTTGAGCTTAAAATATTAATCATTCTTAATCTTGTTTGTTATAATCAAAATCAATATTATGAAAACATATATGTTAACAATCTCCCCCTTTTTGATGATGACAAACATTTCGTGTATTTAAACAATCATTTTTCTTAAAATCATTTTTTCATTAAATATAAAACATTTATAATGTGAAAATAATGATTTATTTAAAATATATAAAAAATAATTTGAGCTTAAAAGATTAATCATTCTTAATCTTGTTTGTTATCATCAAAATCAATATTATGAAAACATATATGTTAACAATCTCCCCATTTTTTATGATGACAAACATTCATGTATTTAAAGAATGATTCCACAAATTGCTCCTCCTAAATATAATCTTCTCTTACAATTTGCCAATTAGCTAAATTAATGATTTAAATACATGGATTTTTCTCCCCCTCATCATCAAAAAGAAAAACTTAATTGGCAAAAAAAATAGCATTTTTTTTTATAAATTTGAAAACATGTATTCTTCGCCCCCTTCGTCATAAAAAAAAAAATGTAAAGGAAAAGAATAAGAGTATGAAATTTGTTACCCATGTTGTCCAAGTAGAAATTTTGAAAGAATCTCCCCCTAACAACAAGCATCATCTCAAATACAAGATTAGTAATATCACATCCAAATTATCATCATCATATAATCCATCAACCATAAAATGATCATGAATTATTATTGCATTAATTATCAAATCAACAACTCAAAACATAAAATCATCATATAAAACACCCATGTAATCAAATCATCATCATATCTCAAATTCATCAAAATCATCATCATAATCAAATATCAATTATCAAAACAATTACTCAAAATGCATATTATTCTCCTTCTTTTGATAACATCGAAATGATATATTATTTTGTCTCCCCCTTTGGACAACAAAAAAAAAAGTTCAAAATGCATATTATTCAAAATCATATTATATGCTCCCCCTAAATATAAGGCCAATTTAAAAATTTAACCAAATGATTTTATCCAAAAATATATCATATTTGTCTCCCCCTAAATGTATGGCCAATTTAAAATTCTAACCAAAAAGATTTTATACAAAAACATAGCATATTTGTCTCCCCCTATCAATTATCAAGCAATGCACATATAATCATCAATCATTATGAATTCCCCCAACACTTGTAACAATTAAATCCGAGGATTCCATAATCATATATCAACCATTAAAAGAATGCTCAAAATGCATGTTATTTCCCCTAATTTACATCATTAAAATGATTTATTACTTTGTCTCCCCCTTTGGACAATAAAAATGTTCAAAAAGCATATTATCCAAAAAAGAACAAGTAATAAGCTAAGCAAGGGAATGCAAAAATCATAAGAGCATAATGTCAACAATTCAAGCTCTATAATTAATAATCACATTTTTGAAATTAAGACAACTAAACTCATCAAAGATCTAATGTGACATTTTAATATAACTTACACTCGCATATACGCCAATATCTCAATGATCATGTATTTCTCCCCCTTTTGATATTATTTAAAGCAAGTAATGCATATTTAACAATGTGTCAAGAAAGCACAAAAAAAAAATGTATCCATTCACCAATCAAAGATTCCATAAGATCAAATTTCATCAAATACAATGGAATCATCAAAGTACAAACTTTATCACCAAAACTTAAGCAAAGCATAAGTACATAATAGCAATATATAGATCATCAAAATCAACATATGCTTAAGAATCTCAAAGTAGATGTATTTCTCCCTTACATCTCATATCTCCCTCTTGATCATCAAAAAGTCAAGATAAGCACATTAATTCCACATTATCCAAATATAAAACATCCAAATATCAAACAATAATCATCATCAATCCACAATGAAAGCAACAATGCATATGAAAATGTAAGTGCATAATATAATAGAAGACTATGGTAAAATCCATAAGGAGAGCACACTATGGAAGTGGTAATTTGAAATACTCAAAATGCACAAATTCAGATTTTCAAGATATTAAGTAAAAAGAGTAAGTTTGAATCAATTAAAATGATTTTACACACAAGAATGGATGGGGAATAATTTATATGAATCAATTTGGATTGAAAACGAATGAGAATGATGGATTTTGGAATGAAATAGAATGAAGGAAGAAACCATTTTTAAAGAGAGAATGAGATCCAGTTTGCCGAAATGAAGAAGAAGATGAATGGTTTTAAAATGTGCGAATTCGGCTTACCGTTTAGCATAACCGGCTAGTCGGTTTTGAGGCAGAAAAGAAGCTTTGCAAATCCAGCTTTCCGGATGTCATAACCGGCTGACCGGTTGTTGTCCAGAAATGAAATTCTCTCAAACGGCTTACCGGTTTTGCCAATCCGGTTATCCGAAATTCAACTCGAGAGCTCCAAAATGAAAAACAGCTTTCCGGTTGATTAGAAGTGGTATACCAGTTAAGCTTTGGAAAATATTTTTGAAATTTTGTAAGCTCTTAGACTTTTATTATAAACACAAATTTATTTTTGGCTTAGAAATTGATCAATTTAAAAAATCATTTAACTTTTCAATAAGCCAATTAGTGCATGAAACATATATGCATACAAGACCAAACATATGAAATCATATCAAACAATGATGTCAATTTTATAAAAGAATGATGATATAACACAATTAACAGCACAAGAATTCATACATATAATTCATTCATCATGTGTATATTTTACACAATCATGAAACATATAAGTATTCAAAACTTAATAAAATGCAGAAATGTCAAATTTGGAATAAAAACTGTATTGATTGAGCCAGAAGTAATGTGCAAGCTATATACCGTTGGAAAGATAATTAAGTTAGCTTTCCAATAAATTTTACAGAGCTGGATTTAGAGTTCTCTAGAAGGAATTATGACCAATTCATTACAGCTTGTGCAGACTAGAGATTTTCACAATAATTAAACATATAAGCATTCAAAAGTGAATAAATCAAACACACCACTTAACTATCATGCTTAAACACTTCATAAACATTAACATCAAATAAATCCATCATGATGAGTTGATAAGCTATCATCATATATATATAACCTTGCATCATGATAAAACACTCAATGTTAAACACAATGATAATTCAATCATGTAAACATACAAGTATACTTTCACAAATTCAAGCTATTATCCATTTATCATGGTCCATTCAACAAAATTAATATGGCAAGAATTGTTACCAAAACAATTAAATCATTTTGCCTCATCTTTTTCTCCTAGATCATGCTCAAATTATTATCCTCATAAGCCTCATCAAGTAACTCTCCACCATTCCTTGATTGTGGTACCTACAAAGAAAACATTCACGTTGTGCCCTTTGGTACCCAAATGCTCTTGGGTCCTTGAGTGTTAGCAATGGTTTCTTTTGGAACCCACATACACTTGACTCCATAATATACATTTATCTTAATTGGACATCTAAAACTCATATGACCATTTCCATTACAATAATGACAAACAATCTTATGATCACTTGTGGAGGTAGCCTTAACAAAATAATTTTTATAATATTTTTGTTTCAAGTTAGGCTTATACCCAAGTGCTCCTTTCTCAAACACACATTTTTTAGTACTTAGTAATTTTTCTAAATTCTTTTGACCACTTGTGAATTTTAACACAATTTCGTTGAGCTCATTACTCTTTTTCTTAAGCACTTCATTTTCTTTCATCAATTCATCAACATGTGATTTTTCATGCTCATACGAAGCACTTTGTTTGCATTTAAATGATGCAATTCTATCATGCAACATTTTATTATCTAACTCTAGTCCTTTAATCTTTTCATTTAATGAATCATTGTATTTTTGTAAAACATCCTTTTCATTTTTCAAGTTATCTACATATGATTCTAAATGCTCATGTGAAGTGCTAGGTTTCTCATTTGATAATGCAACTCTATCATGCAATGTTTTATTCTCTAATTCTAATTCCTTTATCTTCTCATTCAATGAATCAATGCATTTTTGCATGGTATCCTTTTCATTTGTAAGTTCTACCATTTTCTTCTTAAGGCATGCATTCTTTTTACCAAGTTTCATCCACTCATCATGTAATTCTTTAAAAGCATCATGTAATTCATCATAAGTAGGAAGATCATTTACCTCATCAAGTTCATCATCCGAATCATCTCCAATTGCCATAAGTGCCAAATTCGACACTTCATGAAATTCCTCCTCGTTTGTAGTCTCCTCATACACAACTTCAAGTTTTCTCCAAATTTCATAAGCATTAGAATAATTTGAAACTCTATGAAATTCATTTTTATCTAAGGCACAAAATAAAGCATTCATAGCCTTGAAATTTAAAGACATATTTTTCTTATCCAATTCACTTAAAACATTCTTCCTAGGAATGAATGAACCATCACAAACTATTTCCCATAATTCATAATCTAAGGCTTGTAAAAACACTCTCATCCTAATTTTCCAATAAGGATAGTCATTACCATCAAAGAATGGAGCTCTAGTGGTAGATTGGCCTTCCATGAAGGTTGAGCTAATTTGGGTTGCTATAGATCTTTAACTCTAGACGATTAAGTCTACATAAGAGAACCTCTCTCTGATACCAAATGAAATACTAGCTAGGCAACCCAAGAGGGGGGTGAATTGGGATTTTAAAAATTATCCTAGGCAAACCACACAACAATTCAATCTAATGCCTTAATCAATTCGAAAACAATAAATTCAATGAAACACAATATTAAAAGAGTAAGGGAAGAGAAAACGAACACAAGGATTTTTACGTGGTTCGGCTATCCCCGCCTACGTCCATGCCTCCAAGCTCACCCGGCTTGAGGATTTCACTATCCAAGCCTCCCAAGGCTTCAAATGTTTACAATTGACTTCCAAGGTATCAATGAACCTTTACAACAAGAGATTATATCCCTAATTTCTTCACCCCAAGTATTTCCCACACTTGTACACTCACAAATTGATGAGAAAAGATAAATACAACAATAAATCTCTCTTTAAGAGTGAATATACAAATTGAAGAATAAAGATGATTTTATGAATGATGATTCACAAAATTGAAGCTCAATATATGTTGTGTGCACTTGTTCTTGCTTGCTTAGATTTTCAAAAATGAATTGGTTTTGAGATTATATAGTTTGAACTCAAAAACTAGCCGTTACTCACATTCTAGGCAATCCGGTTTGCCGTTTATGGAATCCGGTAAGCCGAATTTTTGTTACCGGATTTGGAATCCGGTAAGCCGGATTTTTGTTACCGGATTTGGAATCCGGTAAGCCGTTTTCGTTTTGGGTGCATTCTGTCCAGTTTCTGGTTTTCCGGATTTTGTATCCGGTAAGGCGGATGCTACAGTACCTGCTAGAGTGAAATTTTTCCAAAATTTTTATTTTGACCCCAAAACTTTATAAAACTGTAGTATGGCCCAAAACGTTATAAAACGTTACAAATAGGTCCAATTTCAGAATTTCTAAGTAATGCTTTGTTAATCCCAAAACTTTCTGAAATTATGATATAGCCGAAAACGCTATGACACTTTTCAAATAGGTCCTTTATCAAAATTTCAAGCAATACTTGTTTATTTCAAAGTATTCAAAATTCTTTCAATTAAACTATAAACTTTGAAAAACAACCAATTTGATAAAATCATTTTTTTCATTAAATATAAAACATTTATAATATGAAAATAATGATTTATTTAAAAAGAATATTAAATGATTTGAGCTTAAAATATTAATCATTCTTAATCTTGTTTGTTATCATCAAAATCAATATTATGAAAATATATATGTTAACAAGAACTAGGTTGGCCACTTGCTTTTTTATGGCTAAATTTCATGATAAATTTCATCAAATTCCAAAACTTAATGTTAATTGCACATCAAAAAAGTCTTTTTAGACTTTGGGCTTTTAGGCCCCCAAATGAGATAGACCCAGCGTTTAGTTGAATATTTAAGATAGCTATATAAGAGGATTAAAGACAAGCAGAAATGATAATATGCATTATGTACATGCATAAGATGAAATAGCTGAAAAAAAGGTTTTGCTGGAACAGGTATGCATTTAACAAACCAACTAATTGGCCAACTTGACACATGCTCCATGAACTAACGCCCATTCATTTCGCATTCCAATTTCATTCACTATAATTTACAAGCAATTGAACTTAGTTTATGGCTATGAAGCCTCAAATTCCCCTGTCAGCGTTGATCTTTTATTTTGATATCATTTAAGCTTCTGTTTGATGATGATAAGATGACAATCACAAAATTTGGGTGTTGTTTTACACTTTAGCTTCACTGTTTTACTATATTCTTTAATCAATATTTTATCTTTGGTTTAAATATTAATTTTATATTGAGATTAAAGCAATCGATGATGAAAAACAGCTTTTACAAAGTTGATATGGCATGGTTTGTGCCCTGCCTATGTTTTTCTAATCTGAAAGAAACTTGAAAATGGTGCACCTCCAAGTTGAACTCGTGCCCCCTACAGTTTAAAAGTCGGGTTATACATTCAGATCCAGCCTACCAAATTACCATCCGGGTTTGGAACCCAAACACACCAACCAGAATATAGACCAGATTTTACTATCCTTAGACACGAGAGTATATGGGGTTTTTAATTAAATACCCTTTAATAGTTTCAAAATTATTTAAATACCCCCTCCATTTTTTTGTTTTTATGGATACCTTAATAAATGTGAATAAAGTCTGAAATGCCCTTAATGAATACATTAAATTTACTCAACTTCATTTTCTTTACCAAATCTCTTCTTGTGGCTGAAATTCTCCCAAGATCTCCTAAAATCTCTCAAAATCTCTCTTAACTTCTTACACAAATACAATTATATATTCATTTCTTTAACACCCACTCTTTATTTAACTGAAATGAGGTGTATTGCTCATTAAACAACCCAATAAGGTATGTTAATGTTGTTGGGTTTTAAGTTTTTTAATTTTTAGGAAAATTTAGAAATTTTCCTCACATTATAATGTTTTATTTTCACCATTTTTTCTTATATGTAGAAATATATGACAATGTAAGTTGTTTAATTAATTAGTTTTTTCAGCAATATAATTTATTTATGGCAAAAATGTTTCGCGTCATGCATTCCTTTTGATACCGTGTACGTCATGTAAAATGACGAGTATAAGTTCAAAGGTTCCAAGGCTAAAGGGATAATGATACCACGATCAACAACATTTGCCAAATTGGTAGAGAAGATAATTCAAGTTATTAATATAGATACTTCGAAATTCGAAATCACAATGAAATTCAAGCTTAAGACATCTGATCGTATGTCACTAGTTACAATTCACACCAATGATGATGTAGAATTTATTTAGATTCCAATTTAATTTCACTTCTTTTTTTCAATAATTTTCGCTGACATTTTCTGCATAGCAGCAAATATAAATTCTTAGCACAAATTAAGTCTTTAAAGAACTAAATTAATCTAATGATTAATGGAAAAAGTCGTGTAATTTTAAGGTCGCGTAATTTATGGAGGTCGTGTAATCGCGTAATATATAAAGTCATGTAATACATAAAGTCGTGTAGTACATGAAGATCGTGTAATATACAACTGAAAGTCATGAAAAACTCATAATACATAATTCAAGATCGCGTAATAATACACAAAATCATGTCATATACGACTGAGGGTTATGTATTACACGAGTATATTACACGACCTTAAATCATATGTTAAATGACCTTACATGGCCAAATCGTGTGTTCATAAATTACAGCAAAAAAACTAAATTTGCAATCCGATAGTTTGAGAAATGATTAGATTAATTAGTATAAATAAACAAAGTTATCAATGCACAAATTTTTCAATATTTGGATAGGATACACTAATGAACATCGTAATTAAACATATTACAACCATTTAAAAAGCT
Source organism: Citrus trifoliata (assembly GCA_018350135.1). Classification (NCBI taxonomy): domain Eukaryota; kingdom Viridiplantae; phylum Streptophyta; class Magnoliopsida; order Sapindales; family Rutaceae; genus Citrus; species Citrus trifoliata. The sequence continues at coordinate 27,651,969 of CM031388.1, read as the reverse complement.
TTTTTTTATCTTCAAAGTGTTTTCTTCCTCTGCCCAAGCATACAAGCATACATGAGAAATGCCTGCATATAATTAATCCATGAAATCAATTAAGAAAAAAATTATCAACTATAGGAAATTAATGTAATGTTATATACATAAGAACACCATTTACAGTGATCAAAGTGTTTCCACTCATAACTAGACATACCATGACTTACCATGGTTTATAATTGGAAATTAAGGATCTCTCTAAGTAATGACATTTCATAAGGTAAAGGCATCTGCACCATTCCAATTTATTGTGAGCCTAATTAAACTAAATGTAATGTCTATATTCTATTGACAAGAAATAAAAAATTAAATTATAGAACACACCTGGAGAGATGATAAACTTTTTACTCTTCAATCTGGAATTGAAGGTCATGTAATTGTGTAATACATGAAGGTCGTGTAATCGTACAATACATTAAGGTTGTGTAATCGTGCAATACATGAAGGTCGTGTAATATACAACCTTGAATCTTACATAACCTTACACGACCAAATCGTGTGTTACATGACAAAATTATAATTGGCACAATCCATTAATTTTTCACAATTTACATGCATAAAAACAACTAGAAATTTATTTTCGAATATGTTATGAGAGACCCGCAACTAATTAATCTATTTTTTCAATATAAAACCCCAAATTTTTATTTTTTTTCCCTGAATATCAACAAGAAAACTAATTACAAGGAATTACTAACCTCAACTAGTTATATTCTGACCATTTTGCAGTAAAGGATCAGCTCTCGCCGGCGATTATGTAGCGACGAACTAGGCTTCTCTTTCTCAGTTGTGGCAGCTTCCCCTTCTCAGACTCAGTTTGCTTGTATTGAAGTTCGATTTAGCATGTATGGAGAATGAATATTTGTTTGAGTAGAGGTGATGTTGGTGAGTGAATTGCAGAGGTGATGCTGGTTGATATTCGATTTAGTATGTATGAGAATGGAGGATGATTGTTTGTTTGTTTGAGTAAAAGTAATGGAGGGAATTGCAGTAGATATGAGTGTTTGTTTGTTTGAGGAGAAGGAGGGAAAGGTGCTCTCGGTTGAGTTGAAGTGTTTTAAAATAAGGATAGCTTAGTAATTTCCTATCAGCTTTTAAAGGGTATTGATGAAAATTTTGGCAAAATCAGATTTTAGGGTATTGAGATAATTTTTAAAGTATGAAGGTGTACCTGCTGCAATTAACTCAGAGTATATGGGCCAGGCAAGAGGCCCGTATTATTTTTTTAAAAAAAACTGGGCTACTGGCTGCTGGTTTTATTTATATTAACATAAAAATTTGACATCATTTGGTATTGAGCCCCACAAAAAGATTCATACAATAGAACGCTAATGAGAGCAGCGGTGGAGTATGGGCACCCCTCTTTTGTGAAGAGTTATTTATTTAGACATGTATTTCACAGAATTTAATGTAATAATATAAGTCTCAATTATGTATATCTGATTGTAAATATCAGTGTAATATATCTGCTATAATAGCAGTTGTTGTAAATATTTGTGTAATGCAATAATCTGTATTAAAAAAAAAAATACAGAATCTGCACGACTACCAAAAAAAAAATCAATTAGCTTACCATTTTGATCGGATGAAAAACAAATTAAAAGGTTCCCCAAACCTTTAACCTTCTTAAGGTTAACCAAAAATCCTTTAACAAGTTGCAAGTGCCCTTATATTTTGCAAGTATTAGGACTCACCTAGATGAACACTATTAAAGCACAATTCAAAATACTACCTTCACTAACTTGGAGGTGTGTGCGTGTGTGTGTATATATATAATTGGGAGATAAATTTATTACTACCAAATTATTATATAATCGGGAGGAGCGAAGAGGAGTTCCGGCAATGATGGGATTTGAACCCAAAAAAACTATACAGAATGATTTATGTTTAGCAATCAAATTTTCCAATTCTAAAGCCAGCAGATTGTTGTTATCATCATTAGAGTAAATAATTAGTATCGTTTAATTTATGTGCCTTATTGAATCTCATAAATTATGTACTATTTCGTAATTCAACTTTTATGAAAAGCGCACATGATAGAAGTTCACCTTTCAATAGTTAATGTGCTTTAATTAACTTTCTATTATTATGATTATACTGAGACCATATCAATGTTTATGTTTAGTGTTTGGCTGAAAAGAAAACGAAAGAAAATTATCTAGGAAATGAAGTAAATTGAGAAGTTTCCAAAGACTTTCAATAGATCTGGATCAATAGAAAACGTATGTACAAAGAGCTATCTATATATATGTTAAGCTAACAACTCTTAATAAACTTACTAATTGATAACTAACTCTATAACAAAATGACTAAACGCATTAACATAATTTAGCTGTGTATAGCTGCAGGCACGCTGGCAAGTCACAGACAACAAGTCAACAAATCATATACTCTAACAGCCCCTCAAGCTCAACCGGGTGAAATAATGTTGAATTTAGACCTAAGATAACGAAAGGGCACCAAAGTTAAAGCCTTCATCAAAATATCAACGTTCTTATCCAAACTGAGAATGTAGAAAACCATCAAACTCTTGTTGGCTACCTTCTAACGGAAGAAATGAACATCCAACTATGTGAAATTTAGGGTTCCTTGCCAACGCAGCAGCACTTTGGTTATCACACCAAAGTATTGGAATGGATGTTAGGAAAAAAAAAATTCAAGTTCAATAAGTAAAGACCTTAGGCAAAGTACTTCTAAGGCAGTCAAAACAAAAACTCTACATTCAGATTCAGTGTTAAACCTAAAGATGACTGCTTATTTCTTTAAACACTGTCAATATAAACACAGTAGGGTGCAACTAATTTTCTATAATCTCTATCACTAGCCCAAAACTTACGAGCAGATGAGCATGAACTCTTCTAAAGAATAACGAAGAGTCTAATCTGGAACTAGGGAAACCCTATTTAACTGCAGTGTTTAATTCATCAAATTCACATGTCCTACTGGCAACTGTTCCAGAGTCTATTGTTAATTCTCTAATATAGCTCAACTATCAGGGCTCTTACTACCATTTTCCACATCGGCTTTTCTAGAAAAATACATTCTTTAATAAAGCATAGATATGCACCCATATGATACCTGCAAGTCTAAATAGAAATTATACTAGATCTAGAGGTTCTTACTTCACACTCCCAATCACCAGCTTCTTTTACTACACAAATTTTAAAGCACAATTGTTAGTAGAAGATTTTTAGTATGCCCGACAAAGCTAAGAAAAGGAAAATAAAACTATTAATTATCATAAATATATTTTTGCTATAACAAAATATAGAAAAAAAAAATTCACTTATAGGGTCCTCCATCATATTATACTTGAACCAACAAAAAAAAAAAAAAAGTCTCCTTTTCCCACAAAATTTTCAACCAATCCTTGCATTTTTGTTATATATAAATTCATCAAGAATAAATAATTTTAAAGTTAAAAGATTTAAAAAAATTAATTAGAAATTTATTATCACGCTTAATTGAATTTTCTCTTACTTCCTCACACTCATGGGTGGATGACTCACTACAACAAAAACAACATCTAATAGCATCTAGAAAATGGTACAAAAAATGAAATGTAGCATCTGGCAAACACTTAGTTAACCCATGTAACTAAAAGTCTTTGAATAAATATATTAGCATTTAACAGATACTACAACTTATAATATATTGCATTTAGGATTTCTTTGTATAAGTGCTACATTGGATTACTCATAGCATCCAAAAAATACTACTAAATTGCTTTTATAGCTTTATGAAAATGCTAAGAAAATGCAGTTATAGCTTTTTGAAAATGCTGTATAGCTTTTGATAGCATTGTATAAAGTTAAGAAATTGCTATTTTTTTAAAATACTGGATCTTCACCGATGTTATCCATCTCAACTCATTTCCAAGGATGAGAAAAAATTTAAAAATATGCATGTACGATTATAATTTACCTGATAAACTTCAAAATACATTAAAAAAGAATAAGTATATTCTTTAAGTGATTCAACCAAAATAAAAGTGAAAAGGAAAACTGCCTTTATCTGTAATCTGCCTTCAGCACCTTCGAGGAAAATTTCTTACTCTTCTACAACCTATGTATTATGAATTCAAAACAGGTCTAACTGAATGAAAAAAAAAAAAGAAAACATATTCTTCTGAGTATGAATGAATTTTGAAAGGGTTCAGCAAGTTTGGTTAGATAATAGCAGAGACACAAGGAACATTAAAGATTCGGCAGTAAGAATAAGTACTATTGAAGTGCAACAAAAATACACATACTTGTTATGTTCTTGGAACATCGGCTTTCAAAACCCGTTACAAATAGAACATCTATCAATAGCCAACATATATATGTTTTCTACTAAGCCAACATTTATGCCTAATTAGATACTGTTATACTTATACATGATTATATTAGGCAAGGATTTGTGACAAATATCAAATAAGCAAAGTTTAGATATAAGGAATAAAAAGAAATATTATTAGAAGAGTTGTAAAGCTTACCTATTGAAGAAAACTTACAGCAAGGAACTATCACAAGATATCCAGGTTGGAGTAGAATTGCACTTAAGGAGCATCCAAGCACGCACACAATGTATATTTTGCATCCTTCTTAGTGAGATCTAAGATGTGTGGTACCTTGATGAGTATACAATGCCATAGAGAATCAATTCTGAAGGATCGAGAAATCCTACGAGAACAAAGTTTATAACAATCCATGGAGTAAATTTTGGGAGGCCTTGTCATGAAATTGGTGAATCAAAAATGACAAACATACTAACAAATGTCATAACGAAGTGAAGGATTAGTGACGATGAATATTAATTCTTTTATTTTTATGATTTCCTAATGGGTAAAACAACTGAGCCTATTAGCTCTGGTCCTCTGGATTAAGCTCAACGATGTCATAACATGAGATGGCCAACTTCATCAAACAGAAAATGTTATATTATAGCCTTACTTTTTTTTTTTTAATTTTGTGGCCTAATTATGGTAAATTGCTCTCGCATAGGGATGGCAATGGGGAGGGGAGAGGAGAGGACTGATATTTTTATACCCATCCTTAATATTTTACATATGTCCCCATCTCCTCCCTATCCCCATCAGAATTGCTTAAATGAATTTTTGTCTCCTCCCCGAATAATTAAAATTGATCCCCCAAGGATCCTTGATTCTCAAAAAATCTTTAAATAATCAATACATTTTTAGCTTCTAAATTTGATTTAATCTATTAAAATAAAAAATTTAAATAAAAGTAAAGTTTGATAATATATCTTGGTAAAGTTTGGATGCTATAACTTTAGCTTTTGCTTTAGTTTTTGTTTTAGAACTCCAATTTGTTAGAGTATCTCCAAAAAACTCTTCAAATAAGATTTTACTTCTTATTTGAAGAGTCATATCAATATTAAACACTCCAAAAGACACGTTAATTTAGATTCTTCAAATAAGATTTGTTTCTCACTCTTCAATATTGACGAGTGAGTTTCTCTCTCTTCTATTAATATTTTATTATTATTTATTGAAAAGATAAGATTATAATAATTATTATTTATATTTTTAAAAAAATATAATAACAATTCAATTTGATAGTTGGAAGGATTTTATTAAAATAATATTAATTTATTCTTATTTGGTAAATCTTTTGGAGAAGATTATATTTTTCTATACATTTATTTGCCACATCAGTAAACAAATTGAAATTTAAAGAGTAAATTTTAAAGACTCTTTTGGAGATGCTCTTAGTTGGGCCTGAAAATTTCATAGTATATTTATATAAATATTTAGATATTTATTATTTACACTAATATTTAATATTTTAAATTTGAAATTTTATAATTTATTCATTACTATTTCTAAAAAGTTAGATTTAAAAATCAAATTGGGAAAATGGAGAATTGGGGAGGGGATGGGGATTCAAGCTCATCCCCATCTCTTCCCCAAAAAAAATAAATTGGTTAAAAAATCATTATCATTCTTTTTTTAAATAAGAAATTGGATATAAAATTGTATTCATACCCTCCCTAAATAAGAAAAATTCTCGAAGAGCCCATCGTATAAATTTATGGCATCCCTACTCTCGCACAACTTATTTTTAGCACATTATACTATACACTACCATTGAATGGCGTCAAGAAGCCCTGGCTCCTATAAATTCTGCCTGCAACGGTCTTGTACTTAGGCCTCATAAATAAGGATGAGGCCATTGAGAGAGAATTATTCTTAAAAGGCACGCTGATTTCAAAGTTGTTTGACTTACAGCATGCTCATGCGTGTCTCTTTATATTCTCACCTTCGGACGAGTACATTTTTACAATTCTGGATCACCAGTTTTATGAATAGAAAATAGTTAAAAAGACAAGAGAGCAGATTCCCAGCCATTTATTATGCAACCCTAGACTCCGAAAGTCGAGCCATATTTGATCTCTCATGGATTCTTTGTACATAAATAAGATTTATGTGGATGGAATTTACTTCAGCAGAAGAGTCACTTATGATAAGATTCTTCTCTAACGTCGAGAGTTACACTCCTTAAATGCACGACGATCTAATAGTCGGAAGGTGAGAAAAGCCCAGAGGCTTTCAATACATGCTGTAAATATAATAACATTGAACAAATTTACCAATACATGAGTTTCTATGCAATGCAAATCAAGTTTTGGTATTATTTACAAGAAGACAATCGAAGAGCCACAAACATAGGTGGATATGACACTCATTTCTATAATAGAGAATACTAATCTTTAACAAGTGTATAGAGACCGGAAGAAATCTATTTCATTGGCATCAGGAACCACGGTTTGGGCATGCATTTGCAAAGTGTGATGGTTCACCACAGACATAACACCTTCTACCAGAAATGGGATCGCCAGTTGCCGATACAAAAGTCATGCCAGTATTATGTCCTCTACTTTGGCCACCTCTGCCCCGGCCACCCCTTTGGCTAGGATTGGATGCCGAGCCACTGACGCCTGCTTGTGGCATTCTTCTGGTGCCATTCTTGGCGTCATCTTCCCATCTGATTACAATGAATAGGATTCAGTCAATGGACAAAAGATTGCAACAAATAGGCAAGATCTCTCTCTGTGGCTGTGTAGATATTTATGTCCATTAAAACCATTTCCTAGTTAAAGAATCATCCGAGTAAAGCACAACATGATAATTGTTTATGTTTACACCTACTTATGTGTCAATCATAACAAGCACTAAATGCCAATTTAATTCCCCACAGCCACACATCTTTGTATAAAACTATCGATGATGCTAAATTAGTTATTGCATAGGAGTATAGAAAAAAGCTATTATAAAAGGGTGAAGTAAAGAAGAGCAAAGATGATGTATGAAATAGTAGAAGAGGAACACAAATGGACTTATAAGAGCCCAGTTTAAATAACCGCCTAAAACAGATCAATATGATGAAGTATAACTATACATACACAAAGAAGTTGCACTCTTGTGAAGAACACGAGTAGAATTTTCTTCCCCTATTATTTGCTGTATTAGCTGTTCTTAGCACACATGGGGTTCCACATGTGGTACACTGTATTGATGATTCTCCTGCATAATAAGAAAATTGTGAGACCCTATGAATTCAGTTGAAAGTACTGGCTAAGAGCAGCTAGATATAGAGTACAAAAGCAACTCATAAACACACAATTTAGGAGCCAACGCAAGTAACAAGATTCCGAGATAAATGTAAACAAAACCAGCGTTTGCTTAGCCGTTTGACATTCTGATTTGTAATATCTTAGCCGTTTTTTACCATTTTGTTCCTAGGGTGTAATGTATATAAATAGGTATTTTTCTCTAATATAAAATCAAGTGAAGAAGTCTGATTTTTCACATGGTATCAGAGCCACTCTTTTGAACTAAGTCTCTGAATTTTTTCTCATCTTCCATTCTAAACTCTCAAGCCTACTAATGGAGAAGACAACAAACCCTACACAAGAATCTGAGATTTCCTCCAGTTCTATAACAAGGCAGGACATCTCTTCGGTCTCCTTAGGTACCGAAAACCCCTCCTTGCAAATAACTTTGCACAAGTTAAATGGCAGAAACTTTTTGCAAAGGTCTCAATCTATCACCCTATTTCTTCGTGGCAAAGGCCGATTAGGGTATATTACAGGGGAAACCAAAGCCCCTAATGTCTTGGATCCTGGTTATCCGCGATGGGATGCTGAAAATTCAATGGTACAAGCTTGGTTGATTAACACAATGGACGCGGATATTGGTAGGACTTATCTCTTCCTACCATCTGCGAAGGAGTTTTGGGAAGCCGTGACAGAAACCTACTCTGACCTTGGGAATGCAGCTCAGCTCTTTGAAATCAAGTCACAATTACGTGACCAAAAGCAAGGGAGTCTTTCAGTGACTCAATATTTCAATTCTCTAAACAATATATGGCATGAACTTGACCTTTACTATGAATCGCAGTGGCATTGCTCTGAGGATGCCATCAAATATAAGAGGATGTTGGATAAAGAACGTCTCTTTAAGTTTCTTTATGGACTCAACAAAGAACTTGATGAAGTTCGTGGCAGAATATTGGGAAAGAATCATCTACCTTCCATCCGAGAATCTTTTGCTGAGGTGAGGCGTGAAGAAAGTCAAAAGAGAGTCATGATGGGACTGGTGAAGGAACCTGAGGCAGAGAGATCAGCGCTGGCGACCAAAAAGACAGATCAGTCAACTGACCAAAAGGGACAAAAACATGGAGAACGTCCCTATTGCGACTATTGTCACAAGAAATGACATACTCGAGACTCACGCTGGAGACTTCATGGAAAGCCAGCAAATTGGAAACCAAAACGGCAGTAGGAAGCAAAGGGAATGGTGACAGAGAAAACTAATCAATTCGCTCTCACAAAAGATCAATGTGAGATACTGCAACAGCTCCTCATACAAAATCAGCAAGCAAATAGAAATGAATTGACCTCCTCTAGTTGTAATGCAGTCCATACAGGTAACCCATCAGCCCTTAGCATCCAATCCCTTGAAAAAGGTTCTTGGATTGTTGATTCAGGGGCCTCAGACCATATGACAGGGTCTTCTCAATTTTTCTCTAGTTACACTCCATGTTCAGGTAATTATAAAGTGAGGATTGCTGATGGATCATTATCCATTCTTGTTGGAAAAGGAACAGTAAAACTATCAAATTGTTTGACTCTTTTTTCAGTTTTACATGTCCCAAATCTTAAATGTAATCTTCTTTCAGTTAATAAACTTACCAAAGACACAAACTAAATTCTGTGGTTCTAAATGTCTATTTCAGGATCCAATCTTGAGGAGGATGATTGGGAATGTGAAGGAATATGAGGGGCTGTATTATCTCGATAATAAAAGACCCGTGAAAGGACATGCTCAGGTCTCTCAATGTGAATTTGTTTCTTCTGAAATAATGTTGTGGCACTATAGGTTAGGCCATCCTAGCTTTCCATACCTAAAAGCCTTGTTTCCTTCCTTATTTAAAAATAAAAATATGAGTTTATTATATTGTGATTTTTGTCAAATGGCTAAACAAACACATGTTTCATTTCTTGCCCGTACTTATAAACCATCATAACCTTTCTCTTTGATTCATAGTGATATTTGGGACCCCTCAAAGGTTAACAACCTGTCAAAAACAAAATGATTCATTACATTCATAGATGACCACTCTACAACCACTTGGGTGTACTTTTTGAAGGAAAAATCTGAAGCTGGACAAACTTTTAAACAATTCCATGCCATGGTAAAAACTCAGTTTCAAACTGATATTCGTGTACTCCATATAGATAATGGAACTGAGTATTTCAATTCTATTTTAGGGAATTACCTATCACAACAAGGAATTGTCCACCAAAATTCTTGTTCCGGAACACCACAACAAAATGGGGTTACAGAACGTAAAAACAGACATCTTTTAGAGGTTGCTAGGGCTATTATGTTCACAACTAATGTACTAAAAATATATTGGGGAGAGGCTATTCTTACAGCATCTTATCTCATAAATCGTATGCCCTCTCGAGTTTTTAAATTCAAGACACCTATTTCTGTTTTTCTTGACAGCTACCCACAAAATCACCTTATTACCTCTAATCTTGCACTCAAAACTTTTGGTTGTACAGCCTTTGTATATCTTTCGAGTCTTTGAAAGAACAAAGTTATCTCCTAGAGTCATCAAGTGCCTATTTCTAAGATATTCTCCTACCAAGAAAGGGTACAAGTGCTATAATCCTCTTACCAGAAAATTATTCATCACAATGGATGTCAAGTTCTTTGAAAATCAGCCTTTTTACATGAATAATTCTCTTCAGGGGCAGAATTTGAGAGAATATAATTTTTGGGATCTTCTTGACAATTTAGAACCTAAGATGCCTAGTAATTCTAGCCTAGAACCCAATATGTCCAGCAGTTCCAGCCTAGAACCCAATATGTCCAGTAATTCCAGCCTAGAACTCAATCTACCACTCCCTCAATCCAGACATTCATCATAACCTACCTAACACCATAGAACTTAATCAACCAATAGTGTCACCAAGGAATGAAAGGATAAAAGTCAATTCACATTTGGAAGAACTTATAGGCGAGTTTCATGTCTATTCACGGAAGAAGAATAAAACTCAAGAGGTACAGCCACTTATAGACCAAGCAGAACCAAGATCTGAATTAAGGGAGGATCAAAACCCACCTACTAAATATGCTGAGAACGAAACTCAAAAGTCCACAGATTTGCCTATTGCAATAAAGAAAGGGGTAAGAAATTGCACTAAACATCCTATCTACAAGTTCTTGTCATATGCAAAACTATCTACGGAGTATAGGAATTTCGTAGCTAGTTTATCTAATACCAGTATTCCAAGAAATATCCATAAAGCCCTAGAGTCAAATGAGTGGAAGAAATTTGTTCAAGAAGAAATGGCAGCCTTAATAAAAAATAACACATAAAAGCTTGTACTAAGACCTAAAGACAAGAGGACTGTAGGGTGCAAGTGGATATTTACAGTCAAATATAAGGCTGATGGAAGTGTGAACAGGTATAAAGCAAGACTCATAGCGAAAGGTTTCACACAAACCTATGAGGTGGACTATCTAGAGACTTTTGCCCTAGTGGCAAAGCTTAATACAGTAAGGATCCTTCTCTCTCTTGCTGCAAATTTAGATTGGCTTCTCAACCAACTTGATATCAAGAATGCATTCTTGAATGGAGAATTGAAATAGGAAGTTTACATGGATATGCCGCCTGGTTTTGAAGAAAAAAGACCTGCTGGAAGAGTTTGTCGGTTAAAAAGGTCTTTCTATGGCCTTAAACAGTCCCCTAGGGATTGGTTCGACCGATTTGGAAAAGTCTTAAAGAACTATGATTATTCTCAAGGGCAAACTAATCACACTATGTTCTACAAACAATCTAAAGAAAGGAAGTTAGCTATTTTGATTGTGTATGTTGACGACATTATACTAACAGGAGATGACAAAGAAGAGCTGGAATGATTAAAAGAAAAATTAGCATGTGAGTTTGAAATCAAAGACCTTGGACCACTACGTTATTTTTTGGGAATGGAGGTAGCTAGAACAACTAAAGGTATTCTCATTACATAGCGGAAATACACCCTAGATTTGCTAAAGGATACTGGTATAATTGACTGTAAACCTGCTGCCACTAGTAGAACCAAATAGCAAGTTGGGTCTTGAAGAAAATAGTGCACCCATGAAGAGGGGGAGATATCAAAGACTAGTAGGGAGATTAATTTATCTTTCCCATACTAGACCTGATATTGCTTTTGCGGTTAGCTAAGTGAACCAGTTTATGCACTCTCCAAAAGAAGCCCACTTAGTGGCGGTAAACCGAATACTTCAATACCTGAAGTCAACATCGGGAAAGAGACTTTATTTTGAGAAGGGAGAAAAAAGGAATGTAGAAGCTTTTGTTGATGCAGATTGGGCTGGAAACATCATGAATAGGAAGTCTACAACAGGTTATTGTACTAAGGTGTGGGGAAACCTTGTAACTTGGAGAAGCAAGAAGCAAACTGTAGTGGCACGAAGCAGTGCAGAAGCAGAATTTCGAGCACTAGCACATGCGGTATGTGAGGTTATGTGGATAGAACGTGTTCTCAAAGAACTACAGTTAATAAAAAATAGTCCTATGCAACTTTATTGTGACAATAAGGCAGCAATTAATATTGCCCATAATCTTGTCCATCATGACAGGACAAAACATGTGGAGGTAGATCGACATTTTATTAAAGAGAAATTGAAAACTGGAGTTATCTGTTTGGTAAATATTCCTACAGGACAACAAACTGCAGATATGTTGACAAATGGAATACCTGGACACAAGTTTGAAGAGTTTGTATGCAAGCTGGGCATGAAGAATATCGATGCTCCAGCTTGAGGGGGAGTGTTGCAGATGTCAACTGTATTTTACAGCTGTGTGTTGACTATTGTGTAGATGCTAGCTGTATTTTACAGCTGCTGTAAAAAATAGAATGTAGTGGCAAGAAGTAGTGTGGAGGCTGAATTCAGGTCAGTTGCTCATGGAATTTGTGAAGTGTTGTGGATTAAGTACTAGAAGACTTAAAAATTCAAAGTACTTTACCAATGAAAATGCACTGTGACAATAAGGCAGCAATTGTAATTGCTCATAATCCGATTCTTCACAATAGGACTAAACACGTGGAAGTTAACAAGCACTTTATCAAAGAGAAGATTGAAGAAGGTGGGATCTGCATGTCTTATATACCCACTGCAGAGCAAATTGCAGATGTTCTCACAAAGGGTTTATACAAAGGGCAGTTTGATTACTTAATTAGCAAGCTGACTATGGAAGATATATTCTAGCCAACTTGAGGAGGAATGTTGGAAATCTAAGAGATTATTCAGTCAGGATTGTGAGCATATTATTAGGGATATGACAGTTGTAGATGTGATATGATAGATGTAGTGTACACTATAGAATATGAAAGTATAATATGTAATTATTTGGTTTCCTTTTGTGTGTCTTGTATTTTACCTATTTATATAGGTATCATGTATACTAAGAAAAGTAGTAGAGAATGAATTCAATTCTTTAATTCCTTTTCCTCTTCTTTAAGAGGCAATATTGGTTGTAAATGATGATGAAATCTCTGGGGGAACCACAAAGCCTGAAGGTTCAAGAGATATCCATTCCCTTCAGAATATCTCACACTTGCTGAATGGAGATACTTTTCTACAATGGTCTCAATCCATGAAGCTCTTTATTAGAGGAAAGGAGAAGATGGGTTATTTGACAGGCTCACAAAATGGCTCCAGCAAAGACTGATCCAGGCTATCTGTTGTGGGATTCAGAAAACTCCATGATTATGACATGGTTTGTGAACACCATGGAACCTAAGATTGGGTAGACTTTTCTTTTTTGCCAACTACAAAAGAAATGTAGGATGAAGAGAGTGAGCTCTACTCTGATCTAGGCAATCTTGCAAACTTATGAGATTAAAAACAAAGAAACCACACTGTAACCAGGTCCCATAGCAATTTAAAAGGCTTATGGCATGAACTAGACATGTTTTGCAATCTAGAATGGGGTTGTGATAGTGCTCAATTTAAGAAGATGCTCTAGAAAGAACGAGTATTTGAGTTTCCTGCAGATTTGAATAAGGAGTTGGATGAGATGTGTGGACGTGTTCTTAGCAAAGAACCCCTTCCCTCTATTAGGGAAGTTTTTCAAAAGTTCCTAGAGACGAGAGTAGGAAGTCAGTGATGTTAGCAAGTCCACTAAACCCACTGTAGATCCTGAAAGTTCACCCTTAATGTTTCAACTACAGAAAGCGGGTCTATTGATACTGGAATAACAGCTGTCAGCCAAAGATCAAAGGTAGATAACAAAGGGATATGGTGTGATTTTTGCAACAAGGCAAAGCATATTAGGGAAATGTTGGAAGCTGCATGGTAAACCATCAAACTGGAAGGGGCAAAAATCTGTAGAGAAAGGGCCAAGGAGTGCAGTCACTAGTCAAAGGTAGCGGTAATCAGACATCACCATTTAGCAAAGAGCAACTTGAACACGTGTACAAGTTGATTAATGAATCTCGAAAAATTCCTTATGCACTTTTGCCCATTGGGATATCTTTCCTAGAGCCCTAAGTTCTGATTCTATTCATATATCTTGGATTATTGATTGAGGTGCTTTTGACCATATAGCTAGTCATTTTAAACTCCTCATCTTATACTCCATGTTCGGGAAATTTGAAGATCATGATTGCAGATGGCACTTTGTCTGCCATTGCAGGAAAAGGTTCTATTTATCTAAGAATCTTACTCTAAAATCAGTCCTTTATGTTCCAAATCTTGCTTGTAACCTTTTCTCCGTTAGGAAGCTAACTATGAATTCTGATTGTACTGCACAATTCTCACATTCCTGCTGTAAACTTCAAGATATGCATTCAGAGATGACAATCAGCAGTGGTAAAGAAGTTGATGGACTGTACTATTTTGATGAGTAGACAACCGCAAATTGCAAGTAGTAGTGACATTTTTTTTTAACTGTTGACAATCAATAATGTTATGGCACTTTAGTCTAGGCCACCCAAGTTTTGAGTATTTGAAAAGTTATTTCCTTCTTTGGTTAAGCATAAGAATCCTTTGTTATTAGGATGTCAAAGTTGTCAATTATCATCGTGTTTATTTCCATTGCAACCTTATACGGAATCTAAGCCTTTTTCTATTGTTCATAATGATATTTGGGATCTTCAAGAATGACAAATTTAACAGGTAGTAGGCGACTAATTACATAATGACCACAAAAGGATATGTTGGGTGTACTCAATGAGAAAAAAATCAAAAACTCAGGGAATTTAAAAAAAAATTATAAAATGGTTAAAACTCAGTTTGAAAGACGTATAGATCACTAGAACCAACAGTGGGAGGGAACATTTCCATACCATTCTATGGTCTTTTTTTAGGGACAATGGCATTGGTCACCAATCCTCTTGTGTGGACACCTCTCAACAAAATGGCATCGCTGAGTAAAAATAGACACCTATTAGAAGTATCTAGGGCAATTATGTTTACTATGAGAGTTCCCAAATACCTTTGGAGTGAGGATGTTCTTACAACTTCGTACTTGGTCAATAGAATGCGTACTAGGATTTTGAAGTTTCAAACTCCATTGCAGTGTTTTTGTGAATGTTTACCCCAAATTAGACTTTCACTTCCTTACCCTTGAAGGTCTTTGGGTGTGTTCCCATCCATAAACACAATCACTCTAAACTTGATCCAAGGTCAGTTAAATGTGTTTTTCTTGGTTATTCTCTAACCCCAAAGGTAAAAATGCTTTGACCAACCTTGCTTTACCAAAATTCTCTTCAAGGGACGCTACATACTAAGGAAGATCTTTATTAGGCCATTTCTAGTTCACTACTTATTCTTGTACTCAACCAAATTCAGGAGGAGAATCACTTGTTCAACCTATGTCTATGCCAAATTGTTCAACCTTGCACTGAACATCATGTCAACTCAAGGAGGAAAGATCAAGGTGTGAAAATCATACTTCTACAACCAACCAAGAATCAGATTGGAGTGTATGTTTTCCTAACACAACAAGTATTTCAGATTCGCACTCTCGTCGACCATTTCTTTCAGTTTCAAATACCATTTGTGATGATCTAAATGTTTGCATAGCTGTTAGGAAAGGTACTAGGACTGGCACTAAGCATCCTATGCTAAACATGTCTCATATTATAGGCTTTCTCCCAATATGAAGGCGCTCACCACTAATCTGTCCAACGTTGTAATTCCAAAAAATATAAGGGAGTCTTTGGTTGTTACCAGAATGAAAACATGCTGTATTGGAAGAAATGAGGGCGCTCAAGAAGAATGTGACATTGGCAGATGTTGGATGCTCCAAGAGGGAAAACACCAGCAGGCTGAAGTGGGTATTTAATGTGAAATAAAATGCGAATGGCAGCATTAAGGGATACAAAGCGTGACTGGTGGCTAAAGGCTTCACACAAACCTATGGAATGGATTACCAAGAGACGTTTGCACCACTACCAAAACTGAATACGATCAGAGTTCTCTTGTCGCTTGCAGACAACTTGAATTGGTCTTTACAACAGCTAGATGTGAAGAATGCTTTTGTGAATGATAAGCTGAAGGAAGAAGTTTATATGGCATTAGCTTCCGGTTTTGACAGATTTGGTAAGTCCGTTTGAAGTCGTGGATACTCACAAACCCAAGCAGATCATACTCTCTTCTACAGTCATTCCAGGGATGGTAAATTTGCTAATTTAATAGTCTGTGTGGATGACATCATTCTTATTGGATATAATCTAGTTGAATTGGAGCAGTTGAAGAATTTTTTAGCTAGGGAATTTGAAATCAAGGATCTAGGGACCTTGAGTCATTTCTTGGGAATGGAGGTTATCAGATCAAATGAAGACATTTCAGTGTCTCAAGGAAGTACAAACTAGATTTACTCAAAGAGACTGGAATGCTAGCGTGTAAACCTGCTGAGACTCCAATTGATCCTACTTGCAAGTTAGGATTGCTAAGAGAGAACAAGAGTGTTGATAGAGAACATTATCAGAAACTTATTGGGAAGCTAATATATCTCTCTCACCCCCGGCCTGATATAACTTATTCAGTGATGTTGTAAATCAGTTCATGCAGTCTCCAAAAGAGGAACACCTTCAGGCGGTTTATCGGGTTCTCAGTTACCTAAAAGGGAGTCCAAGAAAAGGCTTGAGGTTCAGAAACAACAATAGTGTTCAGGTTGAAGCCTACACTGATGCTGATTGGGCTGGAAGTATAATAGACAGGAGATTTACCTCAGGTTATTTTTCTTTTATTATAGGCAACCTTGATACCTGGAGGAATAAAAAGCAATCTGTTGCTGCTAGCTGTAATGCAGAAGCTGAGTTTAGAGCAGCTGCTCATGCTATCCGTGAACTTCTTTGAACGGAAAAGCTTCTTAAAGACCTAAGAATTCCAACTAAGAGGCCTATGGAGCTCCACTGTGACAACAGGGCCGCTATTGACATAGCACATAGCGCAATTCAACATGTCAGAGCCAAGCATGTTGAAGTAGATTATTACAGGAAAAAAAGAAAGAGAAAGAAAAAGAAGCGTAGTTCCTTCTTTATAGCTAGAGTTTCCTATGTGTGCATAAAAGTACTTCTTAAGATAGTACATAAGAATTTTATTTCTTCAAAACTGTGTTCACACACATTTATTAACTATTCAGATATTTTGGAATTATAATTTTAATCTAATGCGAGGGGAAATACCTAAATCAGATCCTAACACCAGCAGATTATCGCTGGTCATGTTTCCAGACATACGAGTGTGTTATAATGCATGGGCAATCAATAGTACTCTTTACAAAAAATGATGAGAAAATAGGACTTCGGCAGTCATACCACTTTGTGGGTTCATTCCATTCACATGAGCATTTCGAGAGCCTGAAAAATGAGAAGGACAGTCACTTGAAGAATGCCCCATCTGTTGGCAGTAAATACAAGCACGCTGCCTATGGTTACTTTGTTGGCCAGTATTAGATGAAGCAGTGGGTCCACGCCCTCTAGCTGGATACATGTCACACATGTGGTAAGAGGTTAGCATATGACCACTTGGGCCATCAGCAAGAGAAACCAAAATGCCTTTAAGATTTGCATCCTCCCGTATTAAAGACAAGTTTAATGCAGTGAGGATTTTTGTTCTTTAGCTTTTAGCAAGCATTTCACCACTAAGGAGCTTCTAGCACATGGCCTTCACTAAAGCAATTCAATTTTGCATATATAAATAGACCATGTCAAGTAATTAGGTAAACATGCATTAATACCTGGAATGCGGGAACCAGTTCCACAGATTTCTATCAATTGTCGAAGCGTTTCATCACAGCCACCAATACAGCCTGCTCAAGTACGTAAGAACTTCAGTGCTGGCTGAAAACTTCGACTTCCGAAAAATATATTAATCAGAAGAATAGCAAATGGTTGATGAAAACAAAAAAATTGGTGCACAGGATGAGAGTTTATACATGTGTTTTTGTGCCTCCACCCCCCCCCCCCCCCCCAAAAAAAGAAAGAAAAAAATATATATAGGCAGATGAATAAAAGCACAAGGGATAAATTGAACAAAATAAATGCACATTGAAAAACTAGAGATGTACGGATAAAGGACATCATGAAGGGAAAGCAAAGATAATCTAAAGCAATAGAAGATAAAATGGTTCGGTCAAATGGATCAAGAGGACAAATAGTTAGGCAGTAGTCAGAATCAAGTTAAAGGTGTTTAAAATACGGCCAGAAAGAGTTTGCATGGCATCACCAATCATTGGAGGATATGGTCCCAATACAACTGAATGGCAAACTCAATGATCAGAGATGAAGAATTATGTAAACATTATCTTTAAAATCTTATAAGCTATCATCTTCAAAATTGCAAAAGGAAAAAGAATAAAAAAACACGCACACTTACAGATACAGACTCAACAAACTTGTAATAACTGTCCTACATGGTCCAAGGTTCTTATCAAATGAAACTATACAAGTGTCTTTCACAAACCAAGGAAAAGAATACTTCAGAGCTAGGAATGAACTTCAAAGTGTGTCAAATAGGATATCTAGAACTTAACCAAAACAATTTCCATTATTCACATTAACAATCGTAGTGAAATAATGCTAATGATAACCAGTAACATCTAAAGCATGAGGTTAAGTTCAAAATAAAAACAGAATGATCCTTTTCATGTAGTATGATCAAAATATTTTAATTTAGAGAAACAGAGGGCACAGATTCATGGAGCTACACATACCCAAATGATTGACATTGAAGCCCGGAGGTATTTCATGCTGACGGAACTTGAACTGAATCAGGTAAACAGGACCTAAATAGACAATTTACTGTTATTAACATATGAAACTCAAACAAAATGAAGAGGGGGGAAAAAAAAACTCACCAATATGCAGTGAAACTAGCTATAAGCAATGAAGATATAGTTACCAGCAAAACTATGCTAAAGAAACTTAATCATAAATAACTATTTAAAAATGGGCAAGAATATCCACTTCATAGGCCATATGACATCAAAGTGTAGTCGTTAAGGATGTGTCTTAGTATCAAACACAAATCTGTAGGAAGCATCCAACAATTGTACCTTAAGATAATATCTGGGAATGTTCCAATGTTGAGAAGAGTTGAAAGAATGATTTAATAAATAAACTGACAGTTTTGTGAAGGAAACACTACAGTGCTCTGGTGCATAGCCTTCATTCAGAACTATTCAGAATAAGACACAAGTTAGAACAGCAGTTCGTTTGCTTCCAATGCAAATCAAGAGGCTATATAAGTTTGCCTGTGTTAGTTAAAATCACTAGGACTCAAAGACTTGAGCTTTTAAGTAAGGGCACAACATTAGTTTTTGAAGTCTACCAGGCTCCTTCAGGTAGAACATGGATAAGATAAGTACGTGGAAATTTATGATATAAAGACCATGACCAGAGATTGTAAAGGGAACCGATTTGAAAGTAATGGATTGAAAAAGGGATTCAAACACAGGACAATGATTATGATACAATGTTTGTGAAACCACTTGATCCGAACTTTTAAGATAATAGGTAAGGACCCATCATAAGTACTTGAAGTCAAGTTAATGACCTCAAACAAACACTTGCATACAGAATACAGAACTGAAAACCATTGTCAAAGATATAAAGTAATAAAGAGTGGAAAAGGAACCAGGAGTGCAAGAGTTGCAAGTGTTTGTGGTCACAGCTGCTTCTGATAAAGATCCAGGGAGCCAAACAGCATTCCTGCACTGCAAACATAAAGCACATGTATGATTATAATTGTTATAGCCAGTCATATGAAAAAACAAAAATTACAGTAGTGATACATGGATTTCACCAAATAATTAAGCAGTGAAGGAACCAAGTATTTTTGTTTAACAGTAAAATGGTAATTGCAGTGAGAATGGTTTTAACTCTTATTGAGGATGCTTATCTAACAAGTTATTAGAGCAAGCTTGATCACATAGTCTTGTGTTTGAATCCTCTGATGAAGTAACTGAATAACAATAAGTTGTATTTTTATTTATACTTATTGCTATTTATTGTGCTGTTTATTGTTTTGAATGTATTTGATAAGCATGCCTTGTGTACAAGGGGTTCGGTAAATTTGTTGCTCAGCCTTTATGTATAACCTTAAGTTTTAGGAAACTGGTTATTTATCACTATGAACTATATAGCATTTCTGGATTCCATACATGCAATAAGGATGTATATATTTTCTGCATTGTCGTAATGCATCTGGGAATGGTGCAAGAAGTCTTGGGTAAAATACCCCTCATACTAGGATCAGTTTAAGGAGTGGGCCATGTCAGGTTTATAATAAAAAATAAAAAATAGTTCAAAAGATATAATATATAGATTGCCCCAAAAGAAAACAGACCTTTAAGAAGTGCATGCTTATAAACTGAAGTTGAAAAAATTATTAACCCATTTATCTTAAGTAAACCACCTATTCTGCACAATGAGGTCCTTCAATATTATTTTTTCTGGACATTTGTTCCCAATAAGCCAAATGTGAAAAAAGACAAGTTCACAAACCTGTGGGAAAGCCAAGCATCCAACCATGAGATTTCCATCCTGTAAAGAGTAGAAAATGGCATAACTAAGCAGAACTTTTCGATACAATACCAGAAATAAAGATAGTTATATGTTACAGAATATAATTAGTTGTATATAGCTGTCTTATTAGCTTCATTATAGGGATCCTAATTAGTATAGTTTCCTAAGATAGCTTCCTATTTTCTGTATATATATGCTTCAGTATTTCAATGAAATGTGTGGAATATACAATTCTTTTCCATCTCAAATAACATTATGAAACATAAACCAGGAATAAAGACAGTTATGAAACACATCAAAATGATTACAGATGCAAACATACATATTTCACAGCATCCAATTAATCAAGATGCATAACATTAAGACATTATATGCGGTATGCAATTTGATTATGGTGATTTTAAGGGGGAGAAAAAAGAGCAGTATTATTAGAAATGAAAAATATTTAGTTATAAGTACTTTCATAGTTTCATTTTTATTTAACTTATATGAAGACATCATATGATTTATTACCCGGCTTTTCTTGAGCACCATATTTGATTCCTGACAGATTCCACATTGACGAACAACTTCTCCCGCTGCCTGTTGCTCTTCACCGCCTGACCTGCAGTTGAAAGCCTTGGATTAAAATAGTAAAGTATATAATCCACAACATATGAGGAAGAGGAACCACCTTTCAAAGAAAATTCCCATAGCTTCTAAGAGTTTTACTTTTTTCAGCCTTGCCTGCCATTGGTTCTAGTTTGGTTAGATGCTAGAATGAGATTGACCAAATATGCACACAAGGAGATGCAAGTAGTATTTTGGAAGAAAAAGAAAAGGGCTAAGGTGCATGAAGGAGTACATTTTGAAGATTGCAAGTCATGAGTAATCATCAAGCTTTGAAGTAATGTATAATATTTATTTGCTGCCCTGGGCTTACCAAATAAAGACAGCTTATATGATCTAATTTTTTTATTAATGAAAGACATTGACAGAATTCCAATCTTACATCTAAAAAGCAAGCTTTCATCTGCTGCAAGCAATTTGCCAGAACGTCAGCTTTACTCTTATTGCCTATGCTAACTTCTTTCATGTCACTTTCCATCATTGATCTTAGATTTGGCTTCCAGAGTTCATACCTGAATTTCCGCATAATAAACATTAATGCCAGCATTGTAGCTTGTCTTAGATAAACTGAAGATAAGCACCATGTCTTCTATTAAAGCCAGAAATCATTAATGCCTAAGTTTCACAAAATACTCTTATAAGTAGTACACACCCTGACACTCACCCACACTACTATTCCAGGTATACAAGGCCACAATTTTCATTTTAATTCAAGGTGCGCTTTACTTTTGATGGTCAGCGAGATATAATTCAATGACATTTTCTGTTCTTTTTCTTTTTTTCCCCTCCCCTCTGGGTTTTCAGTTTTCATATCATTTGACCAATATAGAAATCAAAAAGGCATTGGCCAGTACACACCACTGATACAAACATTAAAAATTTTTGCACTAAACCTTCTTACTACAAAAATGCTATTGAAAATTTTGCACAGTAAGCTACATCATTTCATACTATACTATTATACTCGGCAGGGGATGAATATTTGTCTAAAAGACTTCATGGGCTCGCCTATGTTTAGATCACAGCTCCCAGTAATATACACTAGTTTGGTAGTTTACGGCCAAAATAATCTTTATCAAGTAATTGTGACAATTTAAATCAAGAGCATGCAGTAAATGGCAATAACACGTTTTACAGAAAATTATAATACACAATCAGAATCGCCTAATTCCTGATCATGGTATGCAACTCTGACAATAATATTTCCACTTAAGTAATAAATCAGTTAAATATTCCCAAGCCCTCATCCTCCCTTCTCTAATTGAAATAAGTTGAGATTTCAAAAAGCATCTTCAAGACATAGAAATGAAGCGACTCACCCCATGTCATCATAGCCCATAACTAGCGCCTCTCCCTGAAATTACATTAAAATCATGAGTACTAAAGAAAATTACTCACTGGAAACAGGATGTTATCATTTTATCTAGTTTATCTCTTTTTTAACTCCAAGATTCTTGAAATTTTCAAATATATGGGAATGCGACTCAAGAATTAACCACTAATCAAGCACACAAAAGGAGGACAGCAATGACTTTGATAAAGCTTAATAGCAAGTAAATAGTTACATTAACCTGCAAATTGTTCCAACCTTATTATGAAGTGAGATACTGTCAATAACATAAACTGCTCTCGGCATTTCATTAGTGAATAAACCCTCCCGGCAGATCAACACCCAGTACCAAGAATATTGAAAGCCAATCTTAGGAACAAGCACGGGGTACCCTCAAAATCCAAGGAAAGCTATGGAAGGGACCAAGTTATATGCTAAAGAACTCCAATTTTTGAAGATTTATATAATTCAGTGACATACACACACATAAAAAAAAGGGTAAAAATAAAAATAAAGAGAAGAAGAAAGGGTTGATGAAATATTGAACTGTACTAAACTTTGACCATTCTTTACTTCTACTCTACCAACTTATCCTTTACCACATGTTCACGAACACATGAAATAGAAAGCAAAGCCTATGATCATAAGCTGAAGATCACAAATGAAAAAGCAAAGAAAGATAGTGCCAAATAAGTTACAATATTCGTTGGCGCAAAGCGAGTATTTGCATCCTTTATTGCGTAAAACCGATCAAGCAGCTTTTTTATGTGATCGTGCATTGTTGCATCTGTACCAATGCCTGCCTGATGGACAAACCAAAAGAAAGGTTTTATTCTAAATTATGATAATCTTTGTTTGATAAAACAATGAAATAATAAACCAAAAACATGCACCCTAGAGAGCAATACAAAAAATAATCTAAAGCCAGATTAGAGAATAATCTTCTCACCTTGTCCATACAACTCAGCAAATCAGCTTCACTAAGAAGTGGTGGCGGTCTGGTGACTCCGGAATCAAGAGTGAGCGTCGTCGGGATGAACTGTAACATCAGTACATACCATGGATTATCTAAGCTTTAAAGCACATACAACAAATGGAAACAAGCTCCTGAGTGCTCAGAACATTAAAAACTGGTATTAAAGATGAAAAATTCTTGTAAAGTTTAAAATGTTCAATTATTTAAGAACAGCAAATAGGTTGGTATTTGTCCAGATAATAGTAGCGAACCTGCTGACCATGGACATAAGTCGGGATCACCACTCCTCCCCAAGATTCAAAGCGATAAACATCTAAGTAATTTTTCTGAACAAACAAAAAAGTACACAAGTCAAATACTAGTATCAGAGGAAAAGTAAAAAAACAACAAAGATGATTTATATAGATAAAATGAACTCTGTAATGCCGAATGCACCATTAGCACTACTATTTGACCTTTGTTTTCTATTTTTCTTTTGAGGACAACACTAAACTTAGGTAGCCAGAACACATGGGTCATTCTTCAAACACAAGGTAAATCAAACATGAGTTATAATGAAGAACTAGAGTTTAATTTTAGAACAATTAGTCAACAGAACTAATTTTCCGCTATTGTCTCCAGAATTAAAACTAAGATCTATTTCTTTATCTTGATAAGAAACAACAAAAAGGTTGTTAGCATCAATAAGTCTGGTAGGTACAGAAATGTGAACCAGACATCCACCTAAAAAGAAGGAAGGCTCAAAAGAACAAGAAAACAATTACAAATACATCTGATGCATCAAAACTCCATCTTCATCAACCACAGCATCACACTACAGTTGAATTAACAAGTGCTACTTCTTCAGCCTAACAAAATTCAACTCCAACCTTGGACAATAGCTCATGAACAGATCAATACTTGTGATGTAATCCAACTATCCAAGTAAGAAGACCAAGTGTTTTTCAGTCCCATTCTTCCTAAGTCATGCAAGTAAGATGTTGTAAGTATTGATCACCTACATTTCCAGTGTCCTACATCAAAGTTGTGGTTCATGCTTTTAACATTGCTAAGAGGTTGTGGGTGATAAATGAAAGTGGTTATTTGTTTACACCTTACAAAAATCAGGAAAAATAAATTGTTTTGATAAATTGTTGTAAAACTGCTTTTGTAAACGAAAAACATGCTCTCATAGTTATTACGTTAGTATTTCAAAACAAGAAATTGTTCTACTATTTTAAAAGATAGGCAATGAAATGGAAAAAGAACTTTTAAATTATTCCTAACTTTTAACAACAGTGTCAATTGCAATTTCACTATTATTAAGTTAGATAACTTATTTCAAAAAAAATGTTAACTAATGCTTTTTCAGTATTGAAAACTCACATTCCAAAGCATCACCTTAATTTTGAAATGGCTTTAACAAACACTATTTTGTTTATAATACCAAAAGCGCCCTAAGTTTCGTTTCAGTCTCCCAAATGATTATTACAACCTTGATAAAATCTAATTTGTGTAAAGAATACACTTGGCATCATGGAGATAAAAAGAACAACTTTTAGGTTATCAAATCACATCACAGTAGCATAAGGACATTCAAAGGGAATGCCATAATCGCAACTGCTAAATAGAAATCTGTATTTGTTGTTAGGGTACATACAAAAAAACAACCCAAAGACTTCTTAGTGTAAGGTGGAGGACTATTATTTTTTGTGAAGTCATATCAAATCCTCTAAGACTTAAAGTATAAGGCAGAAATGAAGGGGAAACAGGAAAAAAAAGAGCTTAAAAATTTAAAGTCTAGGAACAAGGTTAGGAGGCATCAACAAAGTGGGCCACATATAAATAAGCTTTGACACCATGACAGAAAATCAACCAAAAAACTTATCAATTTTAAAATAAATTTGAAACATTGACCAGCTAAATGAAATCGTATCATATTCAAAGTTGAATTGATATGGTATTAACTGACAAGATCCCTTTTCATATTAACAAGAAATATTGAATAATGCAACAAAAAACTCACAGCTAATATCACTCTCCCGGATGTGGAAAATACTTCACCAGCAATATTAATTTCAACAATAGTTTCAGCCCCTACTGCTGGCTGCGAGACACATGCTAGAAAATGGCGAACAACCAGCTCATACAATTTCTGAGACAAAATGGAAATAATTAACATTGGTAAAGGTAATAAAGGAAACCATGATGTTTTTGACTTAAACAAAAATCTAAATATCAAGAACACCAAATCTATTAATAATGACTTACATAGTGGTCCTGACTCCATCTAGATTCCCCAGAAGAAAATTTTGTAGGGTGTATGGGTGGATGGGCCTTGTCATCATGTCCACCACTACCAGGATTTCTCCAAAGCCCTGCTGCATGATCCAACAACCGCTGTGCATATGGTCCCCAATCAGGATGCCCTATTTGTTCTTGCACAATTCCCTAAATCATATTGAAATACAAAAGATATGTCTAAGTAATAGCAGCCAATAAATAAATGAAACAACAATACATACATCAAAAAGATACTCTCAATTTAAGAGAATTGGGGATCACACCAGATTATGAATAAATTTAATGCTATGCCGATATCTGAAGGAAAGGAAGAAATAATAAAGTTTCAATAAAAACAAGCTGAAGTGTTGAAGAGACATCAAGTAGATCCAAATTATATGAACCATATTTTGCAGGACAAATCAACATATCACCTGGATTACCTTAACTAGTTGAAAAACTTTTTATGTCAGTGGCTCTTCTACAAAAGTAGATCAGGAGAAGTCAATAAACATAGAGAGTAATCCATCAGATAAGAAAAGGAAACTTTGAAGGAAGCGAATCAAACTTGAGATATTGCTATTTTTGTATTAACAAAGAAAGAGAGAGATGTCGAATGAGAAAAATAAAACTTATACCAGGGATTAACAATTTAGTATTTGATGGATAGATAGTTGCCACAGATAGAGGTAGGGAATACAAGCCTAACAATAACAATAATGGGCCAGGAGATTAAATACTTCCTTCCAGGTGGTTCTCTACAATGAGCAATTACAATTCTCTCTAAACTATAAAGAAACTATTCCATCCAAGTGATTCTCTTAAACAAAAGCATGTCAGTGACACTATTTTGATTGTGTCTAAATTGCAAACACAAATACGAACAAGACAAGATACTTCTCATAGTTCTTATGTACATCAATGGCATTGACACATTTAGCCAGAAGAATAAAGATCTCTCCCGTTTTAAAGAAATTGATATCTCTAGTGATAGGACAATTCTCAGGGAGAGTCAAAAAAATACTGACAATCATCGTACTAAGTTTTCAGTCCTTCACTGATTCAGTTATCATTGTCTTGGCTTATAAAGTTTACATTTATTATGTCTTACGCTATTAGAGAGACGCAAGTTCCAACATCTAATTATAGGCATGCTTGTAGCCGAATATAGAAAAATTAACGTTTCACTTTACATAATATCTAATATATACATATATCCCCGACAAATTACCAGTATATAAATTCTTACTATTTTCTTCTTTGTATTTGTACTCAATCTTTCAAATTTTATTCCTTTCTCTTTGGTTGTGAAATTACTAATTGACTTAAAAGCTAAACCTTATAGGCACAGGCCCAAAGAATAGTATTAAACTCTAATAGACTCACTTGCATGCAATACTGGTACCAAAAGGCTTGCTACATGAATCATGCCCAAATAGAGACAAAAGACAGAAAGAGATAAATGCAATCACGTAAGGTGATTCAAACATGAAACCTGTAGGTCAAAACTAGCTCAGAAAACATGTTAACTTATCACTTTACCTAAAAGCATATGCTTGTAGGAATGGACTCAAACAATAGTATAAAGCTCTAATAGGCTGCACAAATCACATTAAAGCATATGTTTCTTCCCTCATTCCCTTTTTTCCACATATTTATTGCTCTCAACCAACAGCAATCCAAATTATTTTCTAACAAGATATTACATGCACCTATAATCATCTCAAGCAAAAAGACGCATGCTTCTAATAGTAGGGGACAAGGTTAGCAACATGCAAATTAGTCCTACTGAAAAAGCTGTCAGTCTCTGCAAAAAAAACCAGGTTCCTCCCCTCATTTCCTCTATTTTCCACTTGTTTATTGCTCTTAACAAATACCAATCCAAACTATTTTCTAACACGATATTATGATTTCATATAATCATTTCAAGAAAAAAGATACACGCATCTAATAGTAGGGGACAAAGTTACCAACATGCAAATTAGTCCCACTGGAAAAGCTGTCAGTCTCTGTACGAGGATAGCTGATGAAACCAGCTTGATATAGATCTTCTGCTACCTATAAACAATAAAAATTTTTGGAAACAAAAAAGTTAGTTTCAGTCTAAATGTGTAAAATAACAAGCAAATCAAGTCAATGAAACAACAGTAATGTGAAATTGAATTTCTTATTAATATTGAGCTGCCAAAACATATCAAACAAGAAGCAAAGGACGGATTCGTCTTCTTCTTTTCGTCAGTCAAGAGGGAAAAGCGGCAGAACTACTCCATATCCCAACTCCAAAACATACTACGTTGTTCTGGAAGCAACAGTGAGGGCCACTAAGTAGAGTTTTATTCACATGTAATAGAAATCTAATGAGCAGCCAGACCTATCTGACAATAAGCCTTCAGAACTAGTAGGGAGTAGAAACCTCCTACATCCACCCATGAATATTAAACAAGGAATAGACCTGAACAGATCTGAGATTGTAATTTACAATACATACACTTTTATAAATTTCTTTAAATTTTAAGTTAAAAAGGTTTTTTCGATTAATTATATTTCTGAAAAGTGGAGAACCAATCAAAGTTCAAAATCCAGAGCTCAAATAAGCTGCTCAATACCTAATTTTTCTTGTGCAGCTTCAAAGCAATTATAAGGATGTGAAAATTCTTGCATTTGTCTTAACATACATCTAGAATGGACTAGATTTATTGAACTGATAAAGTATAGAAACACAAACAAAATATGACAAGAAGATTAGTGCTTAGTCCTGCCTTCATGGTATGTTCAGAACTCATACGGAAGTAACGAGAAGCACGTTTCTCAAGCTCAATGGTACTCAAAGGATATGGAGGGTACTTCAACTTCTCCTGTTGTCTAACCTTTGTAACCTGAATGACAATAAGACAAATAAATGTTGGCTAATTAAAGTAAATAATATCTGCAAATGAGCACTATTCTGAGGAAGAATATTTGAAAAGGACTCACAGTTGCAGTGGGTTCTTGAACACACATTTCATAAATTATAACTGCAGAAGTATAATCAAATAGATGCCCACGCCTGGAAAGTAAGAATGTCTTTAGCTTCAAACATTTGAGTACTATAACTCAAAAAGGAGACTGCAAAAGAATTCAGAGTTTACATCCAACTAAAAGTAGCAGTGCCTTCCTCTGATTTGTGAGAGCAATTGATTGTCCAAAACTCTTCTGATTCATGTGCTTGTATTTCCCAATAACGTTCAACGACAAAGCCAAGTGTAGGAAACTACAGGAAAATGAAAATGAATACGTGAATAATACATGCAAGGATATGCAGATCAATGAGTGTTACAAACCGTAATGAAGTCAACTTCAGCATACCTGACAAGGGCCGTAACTTAGGACAAGATTTCTGTCATCTGTAACAGAATCAATATGGAAATTTTTCAAAAGCATTGTCTGGAACCTGGTGAAAGAAGCACCAATCCGGAGATCAATTTCCTGTGAAACTTCATAAGATTAGTTCATTTTTTATGATAAAGAAGAAAAATAAGTATAAGCATATTATGGCAATGTGCACATACATAGGAATGTATGAATTGAAAAGACTGCTGTGATTTGTTCATGAATAATCCAGCTGATGTAAAACTTTTTCATATTAAACCCTCTAATACCATTTTACAGAATGATCAGCTTTTAGAACCCAATTGTAGGCTTTTGTGATTTTCAGATGCATTTTAAATTCATAATGAACAAAAACAAGTATGTCATTGAAAGTGGTGCTCAAAATTAATATTTTACTACATATTGAATACGAGATCAATGGATCAAATAGCTATAGAAAGTTGATAAGTATAAGAATCAGCATGCATTTCCTTACTGAGAAGGTTATTTAATTTAAGAATAACTTTAACAAAAGAAATATATCCAATATAATAAAGTTGTGATGGTTGGGAAAATATCCATTTTCTACCAGAAGTGGAGTCTCATCATAAATATTTACATATGGAAACTTATATACTGAATTCACTGGAACCAGAACAAAACCGATAAAGCATTAGTAGAGGTACTCACTTGCCTAGCATCCACAGCATCAGCAAACCACTGATTAGGATCAACAAGATTCTGCACGGCTTGATGAATTTCCCTGGCATTTACAGAACCAAACATAATGAAAACCTTAAGTTTGAAAGTAGGTGGAAATTGTAGTAACAAAAGTCAGACTTAAAAACCTGTCAATCAAAGCAGAGAACCGTGCTCTCCGTAAGAGTAGATGACAATTTACTGCTCTACAAACTTCAATCACCTCAAATGCAATGTTTTCTCCTTCTCTATCACAATCAAGCCATAAAACTAGCCACTGACACCTCCTAGCTTCCTCCTCCAATGTCTTCTTAATATCCTTTTTGTCCTACATCATCAAAATTTTATTTAAATTAATAGTTAAAACAGATTAATGAAACAAACAAGATCAAGAGACAAGCATCAAGGAAAATCAAAAAGTTAAAATCTGCCCATATTTTTGTGAAGCACATAAAAATCAGAACAATTTGAACACAAATACGAGTTAAAATAAAATGTTAACCTTCAATATATGAAAACATCAATGCACCCGATTCACCATTCAAAGATTAGGGTAAACGAGGTCGCATTGATAAAATTCTTGTCTTTTGAGGGGAAAATGGGGTTAAGATTGATGTTTTCAGCATATTGGGAGTGCATTGGAAGTTTTCATTTTATCAAAGAGTAAATTAAAATTAGCCAATAAGTACGAAGGTTAACATCTTGACAAATCTTAGAAATCCAGGAGAGATTTCAAACAAAATTTCGATATTATTCCAGTCCCCATGTGATTAACAGAAAGACATATTTGAATGACTCGGCAGAATTTTAAAAGAAAGTAGGGCTACTTAAGTGTTTCTTAAACACTAAAATAGTTCTAATTGACCGTTAATGTCTATCAACCACTCGTATACTTAACAACTAATTATTCGAAAAATACACTAAAAAGCACGGGTTACCTCGGGGACATGCTTACGAACGGGGGCGTGATAGAGATCGGCAGGATCGCAAGAGTGCCACTTGCGGTAGCGTTCGTCGAAATCAAGCTCCATCAGATGGCCAGTGACGGAGGTCATCAGCATGTGACATGGCTGCCCTCGAATTGAGTAATTGAACTCGTATATCTTGTTGTAGCGCGACCGCCCTTCACGAATGCGGAGGCCCTGGTTCTTTGAGAGAATGCCGGCCACCGACTTTGCCACCGAAGGCTTCTCGGCCACGTTCAGCACGTTTATTGGACGGCCACCGCCGGCCATTTAGGTTGAAGAGGTGAAGGGTTTCTGTTTGTTTGGTTTTTCTTTTGTATGTGATTTGAAAAATGTCAAAATGAGGGGGCTTGGGTTCATGGGATCGTGAAAGTGGGATTTTCCCGCCGTTTTCAGGGCGAGGCGTGTGAGTAAATTTGATGACGAAAGTAGCCTTGTTTGTATTGAGAATTGCGTTCGATGTCCCTTGGGCGTTTAGTAATTTAACGAAGGGTGGTGATGTTACAAACTCCCCCCTCAACTTGTCTAAACCCAATCATTATTATAAACAATCCACATTATTTTTAATAATTTAAAAACAAGAAGAAATTTAAACAGTTAACCAATTAAATCCTCATTAATTTCTCTCTCTCTTTTTTTTTTTGTGATTTAGATCTCTTGAATATCTTTGATCATTATGACATCTTTCAATTTTATTATTTTACCTTATAAGATAAAAGTACAAAAATGCTCACAAATTATTTAACTTCTTCAATGTTTTTAAACAAAAATTTAGATTTCTGAATGATTTATTGATACTACTTTATTAATATAATTATTAAGCTTCAATTAAACTAACAAATAATATTTGCAACATAATGTCTCGTGAAATTTATTGGTTGTTGAATTTATACTATTTATAAATGAAATATTATTCAGTTTGTATTAAAAATGTTAGATTATATATGATGAAAAATTAAGTACCTAAATTAGTATGGCACAAAAGTTCACATTTTTGGATGAATTGGTCATTTTATATTATAATGGTAAACTAGTCAAATAAGAATTACATTAAAAGAGAGGCTATTTAAACCCAACAATCTACTCATTAAACTTATTTCTTAAGCAAATCCACCTAAATACCGAATATATCTTTACTGAACTCAATTTATATAAAATTAGTGTTTTTATTCATTAAATTCATTTATAAACCCCTATTAATTGATTTAGATCTTACAAATACATATAGATGCAGTTTTTTATGAACTTATTTTTCCTTTCATCAAAATTCCATAACTGTATGGCTCATTATTAATTCTTGCAGTATGAAATTCATGTTGAGTAAAATTTTCCTATAATTAATAAAAAAAACACTAATTTTTGTCAGTAATGATGATAAAGATAAATTCATTAATAATATATTCTCCCTTGTGAGCAAATATAGAGCTACTTGTCACGATTTGCTCAAATTTTCCACCAATAGAGGCTAAATTGGCGTGCACCGATAGGTTCAGTAAAAGTCCGCATATAAGTAGTCTGCGCTTAACAATAGAGTGTGCTCAGCAGTGGTCTGCCTCACACAACTAGCCAACTATAGTGCACTCAACAAATGAACAAGCCCGACCTGAATTTTAAAATTCTCTACAATTTGCAATTGCCTAAAAATTTCTATAATTTTGCATTCTAGTCCTATGAGATATTTAGGCAAGTTGTACCACTTCCTAGGAAGCTTTAAGAGCTAGGCAACCAACTCTATAAATAGAGCCTAACACCCACCATTTTGCTTATCACACACAACCACACCAGCACACACAACACACCACACACAACCAACTCAAACACTCTTGTAAAAAGCTCTCTTGTAAATTCTCGAAGTAGTAAATTTCACTTTGGCAATTTTATTGTCTTCTCTCTAGTATTTTCGCAAACATCTTTACTTAGCTAGTTTGAGAAATTTTCTAGACTTACTTAGCAATTTTTGTGTTAAAAATTATCTAAGTGCCTACACGGATTGCTACATCAACAAAACTCATCCTGTATCACACTGTTGAAATTTTAGGACTGAAAAATCAACCAAGTTCTTTAATACTTCAACTTGGAGCAATTTCATTTTGTTTTGTTTCTTCTACTGTCTTCTTATTCTGCTCCCAAATGAAAACTACCCAACAACCTTTCTAAAGTTTAACATTGACTTGGGATACTTGTACACACACACACACACACACACAACAATAAATTATTTTTTAGCAACCTTTTTATTTTCTAAACAAATAGCCACACGAAATTGGTGTCTTTTTTTTTTTGTTTTTATCCTCACGTATAGAATTCATCATTACTAATTTGTATAAATTTAGTGTTTTTACTCATTGGAATTTTTTATCTATAAAACAAAACAGTCATGCAATTTTTATGAATTTGCTTAATAAAAAATTATTTTTTTTTTGGTATATTCTAGTGTCCATAATTGTGATTTGATTTAGAGATATTTTAATAGTTAAAAATTGTTTTCAATAATAAGTTTGGTGAGTAGTTTGGTAGGTTTTAATAGTCCCACCCTTATGTTAGGTCAACATTAATGGTCAACAATAGTCATGAGAGTTAGTGAAAGAAAGGTTCAAATTAATTGACTGTTTAAACTTTTTTTCTCTAATTTAAATGTCGAAAAAAATAATATGAATTTTTGTAAATAATTTTTTTAAATAGAATATGTTTATATAAATTGTGGGATGGAAATATTCCCATCCTTTGACAAATTCTTTAAATAGGTAGTGATGATTTTACCTTTTTTGTGAGATATGGCTCCAAACCTAAGCTTTAAGGTCGGAGTGTTTGTGCATCGAATTTTGTAAATTGGACATCAATGCATAACCAATCCGTTATTTTACAGATTATAAAATTTCAATCCAATCCGTTATGTAGATTTGACTCAATCCATATCCAATCTACCATTTTACGAATTAGTTTACAAATTAAAAATTTTTAATTCTGTCTAATCCACAAACTAATTAAATAAAAATAATTTTACTACCGACTACACAAAATTGAATAAGATTTAAATTAATTAATTATTTAAATAAAGGTAGAACATACATTCAAAGTTTCAAAATATAACATTGAAAACAAAATATCTTATTTGTTTAAATAAATACATGAAAATTAGTTATGAAAATTAACTGTTTAGGAAGCTATTTTTGTTTTAAGATATAATATGGTGTTAATATTGTTAACATATATGTTTTCATAATATTGATGTTGATGATAACAAACAAGATTAAGAATGATAAATCTTTTAATCTCAAATTACTTTTGTGAAATCATTCTTTAAATATATGAAATGTTTGTCATCATAAAAAAGGGAGAGATTGTTAACATATATGTTTCCATAATATTGATTTTGATGATAACAAATAAGATTAAGAATGATAAATCTTTTAAGATCAAATTATTTTTTATACATTTTAAATAAATCATTATTTTCACATTTTAAAGGTTTTATATTCAATGGAAAAATGATTTTATGAAATTGATTGTTTTTATTCTTTTTAAGTAAATCATTATTTTTTACATTATAAATGTCTCATATTTAATGGAAAAATGATTTTAAGAAATTGCTTGATTTTCAAAGTTTATGGTTTAATTGAAAGAATTTTAAAAACTTTGAAATAAACAAGTATTGCTTGAAATTTTGGAGAATGACTTATTTGAAAAGTGTCATAGCATTTTGGGCTATATCATAATTTTATAAAGTTTTGGGATTAACAAAGCATTACTTACAAATTCTGATATTGGACCAATTTGTAAAGTTTTATAACGTTTTGGGCCGTAATATAGTTTTATAAAGTTTGAGGGTCAAACTGTTATTTTACAAAATAGTTCAATGTAGCAGTCACTGTAGAAAATGGTGATCCGACATTTGGTTAATGGCTCGCCGACTTCGAACAGAATTGAAGATCAGTCTCTGGACACTAACGGCGATCCGACATCTGGTTAACGGCTCGCCGACATCTAACAGAATTGAAGATTAGTCTCTGGACACTAACGATGATCCGACATCAGTTAGCGGCGATCTGACATAAGTTAACTGCGATCCGACAATTCGAAAATCCAGCCCAACGGTCATATTGACCAGTCAAACGGCGATCCGACATCCGTTAACGGCGATCCGACAATGAGCAAAAAGTCAATAACGGCTAGTTTTTAGCTCCAACTATAAATAAGCTCAATTTAATTCAAACAAGAGGGATTCCAACGATCATCATTGAGCAAAATATTGAGAATACAACTTTCATTGAGCTTTAAATCATTGTATTCATCTCATTCATTCACACATTGAGCTTTCACTTGAGATCAAACACATTGTGTGAGAGAGATTCATTTGTAATCTTTTTTGTAAAATCAAGTTAAAAGATTGTAAGTGTTGGGATACACTTGGGTTAAGAGATTGGGGATAATCTCTTGTTGTAAAGGTCCATTGACACCTTGGAAGTCAATTGTAAGCGTTTGAAGCCTTGGGAGGCTAGCTTAATGAAATTCTCAAGCCCGGTGAGCTTGGAGGCGTGGACGTAGGCGGGGATTGCCGAACCACGTAAAAAATCCTTGAGTTTGCTTTCTCTTTCCTTACTCATTTATTATTGTGCTTTCATTGAATTTATTGTTTTCGAATTTATTAAGGCATTAGATTGGATTGTTGTGTGGTTTGCTTAGCTTATTTTTTAAAATCCCAATTCACCCCCCTCTTGGGTTGCCTAGTTAGTATTTCAATTGGTATCAAAGCGAGGTGCTCTTGTTTAGACTTAACCATCTAGAGTTAAAGATCCATGGCAACTTATAGTGACTCAACCTTTAAGGAAGGACAATCCACAATTAGACCACCGTTCTTTGACGGTAATGACTACCCATATTAGAAAACTAGGATGAGAATTTATTTACAAGCTTTAGATTATGAAATTTGGGAAATTGTTTGTGATGGTCCATTTATACTTTTGACTAAAAACGGAGTTGGGGAAGATATTCCAAAACCTTCACGGAATGGAATGAATTGGAAAAGAGAAAAGCTTTTCTAAATTCCAAAGCCATGAATGCCTTATTTTGTGCACTATATAAGAAAGAGTTTCATAGAGTGTCTAGTTGTGAAAGTGCTAATGAAATTTGGCACAAACTTGAAGTTGTTTATGAAGGCACGAATCAAGTGAAAGAGTCTAAAATTAGTAGGTACACTCGGAAATATGAATTGTTCCAAATGGAACAAAATGAGAGTGTATATTCTATGTATACTAGATTTACGGACATAGTGAATACTCTAGGAGCCCTAGGAAAGACCTTTTCAAATAGCGAGAAAGTTAAGAAAATCATTAGGTCGTTACCTAAGGAATGAAGACCAAAAAGGACTGCCATTGAGGAAGTTAAAGATTTGAATATCTTACCTATTGATGATTTAATTGGTTCTCTTATTTCTTATGAGGAAGACATGGCAGCCGAAAGAGGCAATGAGGAGAAGAAGATAAGCATTGCTCTCAAAGTCTCGAAATATGAGAGTAATGAGGAAAGCGAGTTGGATGAGGAAGAGATTGATATGCTGACTAGGAGGTTCAGAAAACTTTTTAAGAAATCCAGTGAGCGAAGAAAATTTAGAGACCTCAAGAACCGAAAGGAGAAGAAGGAAGTAATCAAATGTTATGAGTGCAAGAAGCTCGGTCATATAAGAACAGAATGCCCTCTTCTCAACAAGCTCAAGAAGAGAGCAATGGTAGCCACATGGGATGATAGAGATGAGGAAACAAGTGATGGTGAAGAGCATCAAGAAATGAAAAATCTAGCTCTCATGGCAATTGAGATGAATCGGATGATGAACTTGATGAGGTAAATGATCTTTCTACTTATGATGAATTATATGATGCTTTTAAAGAATTGCATGATAATTGAATAAAAATTGGTAAAAAGAATGCATGTCTTAAAAAGAAAATAGTAAAGCTCACAAATGAAAATGAATCTCTAAGTGCAAAGATTACATGTCTAGAATTAGAGAATAAAACATTACATGATAGAGTTGCATTATCAAATGAGAAACCTAACACTTCACATGAGCATCTAGAATCATATGTAGATGACTTGAAAAATGAAAATGATGCTTTACAAAAATGCAATAATTCATTAAATGAAAAGATTAAAAGACTAGAGTTAGATAATAAAATGTTGCATGATAGAATTGCATCATTTAAATGTCAACAAAGTATTTCGTGTGAGCATGAAAAATCACATGTTGATAAATTGATGAAAGAAAATGATGTGCTTAAGAAAAAGAGTATGAACTCAATGAAATTGTGTTAAAATTCACAAATGATCAAAAGAACTTAGAAAAATTACTAAGCACTCAAAAATGTGTGTTTGATAAAGGAGGACTTGGGTATAAGCCTTACTTGAAACAAAAATATTATAAAAATTATTTTGTTAAGGCTACCTTCACAAGTGATTATAAAATTGTTTGTCATTATTGTAATGGAAATGGTCATATGAAAAATAGATGCCAAATAAAAAGAAATGTGTATTATGGAGCAAAATGTATTTGGGTTCCAAAAGAAACTAAATCTAACGTTCAAGGACCCAAGAGTATTTGGGTACCAAAGCACACAACTTGAACTTGTTTTGTAGGTACCAAAATCAAGGAATGGTGGAGAAGTTCCTTGATGAAAGCTTGTGAGAATAATCACTTGAATATGATCTAGAAGAAAAAGATGAGGCAAGATGATTTAATTGTTTTGGTAATAATTCTTGCCATATTAATTTTGTTGAACGAATCATAATAAATGAATTTGCGAAAGTATGCTGGTATGTTTTTATGATGGAATTATCATTGTGTTCAACATTGAGTGCTTTATCATGATGCATGATTATATATTTATGATGATAGTTTGTCAACTCATCATGATGGATTTGTTTGATGTTAATGTTTATGAAGTGTTTAAGCATGATAGTTAAGTGGTGTGTTTGATTTATTCACTTTTGAATGCTTATATGTTTAATTGTTGTGAAAATCTCTAGTCTGCACAAGCTGTAATGAATTGGTCATAACTTCTTCTAGAGAACTCCAAATCCAGCTCTGTAAAATTTATTAGAAAGCTAACTTAATTATCTTTCCAATGGTATATAGCTTGCACGTTACTTCTAGCTCAATCAATACAGTTTTTATTCCGAATTTGACCTTTCTGCATTTTATTAAGTCTTGTATGCATATATGTTTCATGCACTAATTGGCTTATTGAAAAGTTAAATGATTTTTAAAATTGATCAATTTCTAAGCCAAAAATAAAGTTGTGTTTATAATACAAGTCTAAGAGCTTACAAAATTTCAAAAACATTTTCTAAAGCTTAACCGGTATACCACTTCAAGTCAATCCAGAAAGCCGAATTTGTGGAGTCTCTTGAAATCGGCAAGCCGTTTTCAGCTTTTATGATTCTGGTCACTAACCGGTTAGGAAATCCGGCAAGCCGGATTCAGGAGCTATTTCAACTATTCATCTTCTCACTCTCTTTCGGTATTCCGGTTCTCTAAATGCTGATTATTCCTCACTTGATTTCATTCCAAAATCCATCATTCTCATTCGTTTTCAATCCAAATTGATTCATATAAATTATTCCCCATCCATTCTTGTGTCTAAAATCATTCTTGTGTCTAAAATCATTCTTGTGTCTAAAATCATTTTAATTGATTCAAACTTACTCATTTTACTTAATAGCTTGAAAAATTCGAATTTGTGCATTTTGAGTATTTCAAATTACCACTTCCATAGTGTGCTCTCCTTATGGATTTTACCATAGTTTTCTATTATATTATGCACTTACATTTTCATATGCATTGTTGCTTTCATTTTGAATTGATGATGATTATTGTTTGATATTTTGATGTTTTATATTTGGATAATGTGAAACTAATGTGCTTATACTAACTTTTTGATGATCAAGAGGGAGATATGAGATGTAAGGGAGAAATACATCTACTTTGAGATTCTTATGGCATATGTTGATTTTGATGATTTATATATTGTCATTATGTTCTCATGCTTTGCTTAAGTTTTGATGATAAAGAATGTGCTTTGATGATTCCATTGTATTTGATGAAATTTGATCTTATGGAATCTATGATTGGTGAATGGATACATTTTTTTTGTACTTTCTTGACGCATTATTAAATATGCATTACTTGCTTTAAATGATATCAAAAGGGGGAGAAATACGTGATCATTAAGATCTTGGCGCATATGAGAGTGTAAGTTATATTGAAATTGTCACATTAGATATTTGATGAGTTTAGTTGTCTTTATTTATAAAATGTGATTGATATTATGGAGCTTGAATATTTGATAATATGCATGCCAATTTGGTAAAGAAATCAAAACCTCTTTGCGAAGAAAAATTTTCAAAAATTCGGCATAAACTTGGGATGATTTGATTTCTTGATGATTTTGGTAATTGATGATTATATGTGCGTTACTTGATGAATTGAAGGAGTTGTTGGTTGGTTATTATTGTTTAAGCTTATATGAAAGTGTTTTTAACCATATTGTGTATTTGAGAATTTGTTCATTTTTAAGGGGGAGACAAATATAATATGTTTTTGGATAAAATCATTTCGGTTAAAATTTTAAATTGGCCATATATTTAGGGGGAGCATATAATATGATTTTGGATAATACGCATTTTGAACTTTTTTTGTTGTCCAAATGGGGAGACAAAGGAATATATCATTTCGATATTGTCAAAAGGAGAATAATAATATGCATTTTGAGTAATTGGTATTTGATTATGATGATGATTTTGATGAATTTGAGATAATGATGATTTGATTATATGGGTGTTTTATATGATGATTTTATGTTTTAATTTGTTGATTTGATAATTAATGGAATAATAGTTCATGATATTTTGGTGTGATTATTTGTGTATGGTGTTGGCTTTTATCATGATCTATAATAATTTGGATGTGATATTACTAATCTTGTATTTGAGGTGATGCTTGTTGTTAGGGGGAGATTTTGTCGAAATTTTTATTTGAACAACATGGGTAACAAATTTGCTATTTTTTATTCTTTTCCTTTAAAGTTTTCGTTTTTATGATAAAGGGGGAGAATAATACATGTTTTCAAATTTATAAAAATTTGTTATTTTTTTCTTTGCCAATTAAGTTTTTCTTTTTGATGATGAGGGGGAGAAAAATCCATGTATTTAAATAATTAATTTAGCTAATTGGCAAATTGTAAGAGAAGATTATATTTAGGGAGAGCAATTTGTGGAATCATTCTTTAAATACATGAAATGTTTGTCATCATCAAAAAGGGGGAGATTGTTAACATATATGTTTTCATAATATTGATTTTGATGATAACAAACAAGATTAAGAATGATAAATCTTTTAATCTCAAATTACTTTTGTGGAATCATTCTTTAAATATATGAAATGTTTGTCATCATCAAAAAGGGAGAGATTATTAACATATATATTTCCATAATATTGATTTTGATGATAACAAATAAGATTAAAAATGATAAATCTTTTAAGATCAAATTATTTTTTATACATTTTAAATAAATCATTATTTTCACATTTTAAAGGTTTTATATTCAATGGAAAAATGATTTTATGAAATTAATTGTTTTTATTCTTTTTAAATAAATCATTATTTTTTACATTATAAATGTCTCATATTTAATGGAAAAATGATTTTAGAAATTGGTTGTTTTTCAAAGTTTATGGTTTAATTGAAAGAATTTTGAAAACTTTGAAATAAATAAGTATTGCTTGAAATTTTGGAGAATGACTTATTTGAAAAGTGTCATAGCATTTTGGGCTATATCATAATTTCAGAAAGTTTTGAGATTAACAAAGCATTATTTACAAATTCTGAAATTGGACCAATTTGTAAAGTTTTATAACGTTTTGGGCCGTAAATAGTTTTATAAAGTTTGAAGGTCAAACTATTATTTTACAAAATAGTTCACTGTAGCAGTCACTGTAGAAAACGGTGATCTGACTATTTGATTAACGGCTCGCCGACTTCGAACAGAATTGAATATCAGTCTCTGGACACTAACGACGATCTGACATCTGGTTAACGGCTCGCCGACATCTAACAGAATTTAAGATTAGGTCTCTGGACACTAACGGCGATCCAACATAAGTTAACGACGATTCGACAATTCGAAAATCCAGCCCAACGGTCATATTGACCAATCAAACGGTGATTCGACATCCGTTAACGGCGATCCGACAGTGAGCAAAAAGTCAATAACGGCTAGTTTTTAGCTCCAACTATAAATAAGCTCAATTTAATTCAAACAAGAGGGATTCCAACGATCATCATTGAGCAAAATATTGAGAATACAACTTTCATTGAGCTTTAAATCATTGTATTCATCTCATTCATTCACACATTGAGCTTTCACTTGAGATCAAACACATTGTGTGTGAGAGATTCATTTGTAATCTTTTTTGTAAAATCAAGTTAAAAGATTGTAAGTGTTGGGATACACTTGGGTTAAAAGATTGGGGATAATCTCTTGTTGTAAAGGTCCATTGACACCTTGGAAGTCAATTGTAAGCGTTTGAAGTCTTGGGAGGCTAGCTTAGTGAAATCCTCAAGCCCGGTGAGTTTGGAGGCGTGGACGTAGGAGGGGATTGTCGAACCACGTAAAAAATCCTTGAGTTTGCTTTCTCTTCCCTTACTCATTTATTATTGTGCTTTCATTGAATTTATTGTTTTCGAATTTATTAAGGCATTAGATTGGATTGTTGTGTGGTTTGCTTAGCTTATTTTTTAAAATCTCAATTCACCCCCCTCTTGGGTTGCCTAGTTAGTATTTCAAATATAACTACATTTTAACTTATTTACTTATTAGCAAGTAGTAATGTCATATTTACAAGTTTTATTTTTTAATTAAACAAATATTTTTTTATTTCTCAAGTTCGTAGATTTTTGCAGATTTATAGAACTAAATTCATATTCAATCCAACAAATGCATATTTCTAAATTTTGAATCCAATGCAATCCTTCAAGCCGCAAATCGAACTTTTTACAATCAAATTTTTACAGATTAGACAGATTGAGCAAATTGGATTGAATTTTGAACACTCCTACTTCAAGGTAGAGATGTGGTTAGGAATTGTGATTCTTTTTTTTCCCCTCTTTAAAAAGGATTTGTGTCCTTATAGAGGTTCGATTACCATGCTTAGTTGTCAAGCTATCTATCGTATAGGAGTAGGTTGGGTATTTTTGACGAAATTAGGGTTTGCAAGGGCTTTCTATAAGATTTTCTAAAAAAATAATAATTTTTGCATGAAAAAGTGTTTTTACTCATTGGAATTTTTTATCTATAAATTAAAATAATAATACAGTTTCTAGGGTCATTTTAATAATTAAAAATTATTTTCAAAAATAGGTTTGATAAATAGTTTGGCGAGTTCAAATAACATCACTCTTCTGTTAAAATAATATTAGCGGTCAATAACTGTCAAGAGAGTTATATGAAGGAAATGTTGTAATTGATTGATTGTTTAACTCTTTTTCTTTATTTCTAAATTTTTTAACTTTTTTTTTAAATAAGGTAGATTTATACAAATTATG
Organism: Citrus trifoliata; assembly: GCA_018350135.1. Classification (NCBI taxonomy): domain Eukaryota; kingdom Viridiplantae; phylum Streptophyta; class Magnoliopsida; order Sapindales; family Rutaceae; genus Citrus; species Citrus trifoliata. The sequence goes on along the minus strand of CM031388.1, from coordinate 27,609,594 downwards.
GGATGAAAATATTCCCATCCTTTGACAAATTCTTTAAATCAATACTGATGAATTAACCTCTTTCTTGAGACATAGCTCGAAATCTAAGCTTCAAGGTATGTGGATTAGGAGTTGTGATTTTTTTTTTAAAAGGATATGTGTCCTTATAGAGGTTGGATTACATTGCTTAGCTGTCAAGCTATCTATCTTGTTGGAGTAGGTTAGGTCTTTGGACGAAATTAGGGTTTGTATGGACCTTGTAATGATTTTTTTTGTTTTAAGCTTGGTGCAGTACTAGTTATCTTGTGATAATCTTGATATTTAAGTCTCTTAATTTATCACACTAGTCCCTACTTTTAATTTAATATTATTTATTTCAAAATTATTTTATCAAAAACAAATCAATATTTTTCTTCTCTCTTATGCTCTCAATCTCTGTCATGCTTTTTGAATTGATTAATAATTTGAATCGAAATTAATTTATAATTAAATCCCAAATTGAAATTAAAAAAATTAAATTATCATACAATCATACACAATTAAAACCAATATCACCAATGGTAATAAAACCCACTGTTTGTTCATAAAATTGAAGAAAAATCCACTTGTTCATAAAATTAAAGCTCATTATATGTTGGTGGAGGTGATGGTTGATGGTGAAGAAGATAGGTGGTAGTGGCGAATGGTGGTGATGACTTGTTGATTAAGATAGTGGTGGGAGTTATAGTTATGTTAGAGAGATAGGCGAAGATAAAATAAAATAAAATAAAAATAAAATTTTGAATAAAGGTAATTTTGAAAAATAATAAGATAAATTAAAAAACGGGTGCTAGTAAGATAATTTCATGGAGTCAAATATAATAACCAAATAAGGTGATTAGTTCTCCATTCGGGTAATTTTTAGGGACCTCTTCTGAGGTTTGAAGTATTAACACTTTGATAGAAAATATTGATGTAATTACACATACCTCTCTTGCCGTTAGTATAAAAATACGTATGGTGTTAGTATAAAAGGGTAAATATGTAAAAGTTTATTTAAAATGCAAAATAATTCAAAATTAAAGCTTTAAGCTTCTTGATGTCTGGGAAATCTTACTTGCTTTACTCTATTCTCCAGTGGTGTGTAATGTCCAATGGACAAAACCAAAAAAAATCTTCACAAAATCAAGCCTGCACTTAGCTTTCTCTTTCATGAAAGCAACACCCAACACCATTTTCATCTTCCTAAGGTTGTGAAGAAGCAGCTGCATTTGCCTGAAACATTTTCAAGACTAAAAAATATTTTATCTTCAATTACGAACAAGATGAGTTCTGATGGTGGCCCAAGTCTTTCACGAAGCGAGTACCAGCGGCGAACGGCTTTATCCGCGACTGGAATTGGAGCAAGAAAGAGGTAATCCTCATTTATTATAGCTTAAATATGCGAATCACATGCAGTAGATGATTTTGTTGAACCTGGGTTAATTAAACTTGAAAATGAGTTCTTTGTATTTTGAATTTTTTTTGTGCATGCTGATTTCAACAACTGTGAGTTTTGATTTTCTTCATTTTGAGCTAATTTGCATTCACTAAACTAAGCAATGTGATTGCTATCAATTGACAAGTTAATTAATCCTCTGACAAGGAATAGCAATAATTTCTCATCTAATGTTTTGGCATTAAATCGATAAAAAAAAATTTTTCTTACTCGTTGTAATAATTGTGACTCTTATGAATTTTATAATCATGCAATTACACAAGTGTTGAGTCCAAATAATTATTCTAGTTTAATTTGTTTTTCATATGTAGCTGTCTGTTACATTTTATTTTCAAAATTTTACTAATTTGTTTAAAAAAAATTGATACAATAGATTTAAATGTAAATGGGTTCTTTGAATTTTATTGTAGTGATTCTCTGCTCATTGAGTTGATGATTGTGTTGAGCTTGCTAATTTTACATTTTTCATATGTGGATTAAAAAGGGTTATGATATTATGTTTCGCAAATTTCGTTTTTCTCTAACAGTTCAATACTCATACAAAGGAATGAAAAGAGAGAGAAAAAAGAAAAATCCTTCTCAGTATTTTTTCCTGAGTTATCCTTGTTTTAAATTCTTCCGCTTCATCATCGTCAGTACTTGATTAATTTGCTGCTGGAAACTGGAGAGACTCGAACAAAATTCTAGCTTATATGGCATCTCCTAGATGTTGAGATATAATGGTTTTATTTTAAACACTTTGACATGTTTTCGGCAATTTCGTACTGGTTCCACAATTTTTTTTTCCTTTTTTCTTCGCCACTCCTATTGCATTCTCTTTTTTGGTTTTTTTTCTTTACTTATATATAGCCCCTACTGTTTTCTCTTCTTGTTTACCACTTTCGATTATTTTAAACTTTTTGGATTATGTCTCTGGTTCTTTTTAGTTCTTGTGCTTTGATTTGTCTAATCATTTAAGATGTCATCTTGACGTGGACAGGATATTGTAAGAACTATACATGTGAATTCTGTTATGATGGAATTTTTTTTACACTTTTGCTTAAATTTTGGGTATGTTCTAAAAAACTAGCGAACAGTCTGGAAATTTATATAGCTGGTGTTTTTAGGAATTAGTGTATGTTAGCTAGATTTTTATATTTTATGGCAATTCATCAGCTGCTTGTAGACAACGATAATAGCAACCTGTCAGTCACTCTTGCTATGTTGTTTATGTTTATTGTATAATGTTGTTGTGTGATTGAGGCTTCAATGTATAACAGAAATTGAAACATAATTGCTCAAGTTTGACAAATATATTGCCTACTAATTCTTGGGATGTAATATTAATTACCCAATCCCATTTCTTATAACTTTTCCTTAGTAACTACCTTTGTTGCTTGATTTTCGCTCTTACCTTCTCACTTCTATTATTTTCTATAATTTCTTTCTTTCGGTCTTTGTCAGTTTAATCTTTTACAACAATTTCGTCTAGTTAAACAAGAAGTTGGTGTTGTAATTGATGGTACAATTTGCTTTAAATTTTCATATAGTAGATTTTAATTTACTAATGGATTTTTGTTACTTACAATATGCTATTGTTTATAATTTGCAGCCATGTTTACATGGAGATACGGGCTGTGGTAGCTGGCGAAAAGATTGATGTAGCAACTGTAATTCTAGAGCAGTACACCTTAAAGGATGTGTGCTTTGACAAGCCCATAAGACATGCTAACGAAGTGAGAGTTTATGTCATGTTGCCATGGGAAACATCTAATATGCATGTAAAAACTGACTCTAACCTTCAAGACGCATTAAAAAAGCTAAAGCAGAAGAGTTATTCTTGGGCATTATTTATTATTAGAATGGAGTTAGATGTAACACTTGTTTCTCTAGATCAGAATGAGAATGAAAAGACTCCCCCTGGCCAGTTTCCTGTTCCACAAGTTTCTAAGCTGGATTGGTTTGATTTTGCTGAAGTAAATGAATTTGCTTTGCCTGACTTGAATGCTGAAATTAGATATGTCGTTGGATGTTCCGCTGCTGTTGCTGCTGAAGTTAAAAATTCAGTTGAAGAGATTGAAGGCAACGAAGATGATGATAGCACAGCTGGTGGGTTTGTTAATACTGATGATAGTATGCATGTTCCTTATCATAAAAATATTGCAGAGGAAGTGGAATCTGATGTAAGTGATGATTAATTTAATTTTAACAACAAAGATGAGTGGGATGCGAGATTAGATGCCTATGAGTCTGGAGATGACAGTGGGGCAGATTCAGACGGTGAAGATGAAAATGTTCAGGTTGCTGCTTGTAGGTATGAAACAAATTCTGGTGGCTTCGAGTTCACTCCTGATGGTGACAATATTATACTTAGAATTGGACAACTGTTCAAGACAGTTGATGAGTTCAGAAATGTTGTCAAAGTTTTCACAATAAAAAATGGCTTAAGACTCAAAAGGGTGAAAAATGAGAAGAGTAAGGTGACAATGAAGTGTTCGGCTTCAGGATGTACATAGAGAATACACGTGAGTCCAAATTGGAATAAGAAACATTTCCAAATTAAAACTCATATGCCCGAACATACTTGTGAAAGAAACAGCGAAAACTATTAAGCAAATTCAACATAGATTGCTGCTACATTCCTTCATTTATTCAGAGCTAACACAGAAGTTCCTATTGATGTGCTCGGGTCAAAATTATTCAGAAATTATGGGATAAAATATTGCAATCAAAGGCTTTACAGAGCCAAGAACAAAGCCTTAGAGCTGCTTGGTCAAGACCATAAGGCTAGTTTCACAAAGCTATTCAGGTACATGCACGCAATCTTAGCCTCAAATCTTGGTTCAATAGTGTCGCTAGAAAAAGATTGGCTTGGTGGTGGGGTGAATCCTCACTTTAAAATTTTTTTGTATTCTTTGATACATGTAGGAGGGGTTTTTTTTAGGGCTGTAAGCAGTTCATAGGTGTATATGGTTGTCACTTAAAGAGTCTGTACAAAGGGGTTTTACTATCTGCTATTAGTGTAGATGCCAACTATGGCATATATCCACTGGCCATGTGTGTTGTAGAAACTGAAAACACTGAGTCTTGGGTTTATTTTATGGAGAAACTTTATGATCAAATAGGTTGTAACGATGGTGAGGGTTTGTGCTTCATGAGTGATAGACAAAAGGGTATATTGGATGCACTTGATAGGGTTTTTCCTCGGGCCATGAGAAGGTACTGTTGTAGGCACATATATACAAACTTTAAGCTGAAATTTCCAGGAATCTTGCTTAGGAATGAATTTTGGGCAGCATGTAGAAGTGGAAACCAAGTGGAGTTCAACAATCACATGGCTGAAATTAACAGCATCAGCCATGCTGCCCATAGGTGGCTGTTACAAACTCCTGTGACATGTTGGGTCAAACAATGCTTTTCCACACAAACCAAATGCTCACATGTCAAAAATAATATGACGGAGTCCTTTAATAATTGGATAAGTAGCTTTAGAGGCATGCCAATAGTAAGAATGCTTGAGGAGATTAGGAGAAAGATTATGATCCTCATACATAAAAGACATGAATTGGTCAATACTTAGCAAGATGAGCTGCATTCACTTGTTAGGAGAAGAGTAATGGAAGCAAGGGTTGAATCTAGGGCATTATCTGTAATATTTGGGCAAAATAAATCATTTGAAGTTATGAAAATGTTTCCAAGAGGTGTGTTGTAGATCTAGGCAGCAAGCACTGTGATTGCGGGGAGTAGGATATATCAGGCTTGCCTTGCAAGCATGCTATATGCTACATTGATGCAATGAGGTATAATGTAAATGAATATGTCCATTCTTTGTTGAAAAAAAATGCATTTATGAAGACCTATCAGCACCAATTATATCCAGTGTCAGATGAAAGTAGATGGCCATTACTCCCACATGATAACTTGCTGCCACCAACTATCACTAGAGCTGCTGGCAGGCCCCAAACTAAAAGAAGAAAAGAGAATGGTGAAAGACAACCATTTAAGAGGAGCACAAGTGTAAAATGCTCTAACTGCGATGAGTGGGGCCACAACGTGAGGAGTTGCAAGTCTATTACCAAAGCTGGAAAAAAAAATTAGTGAAAAAGAACTTCTATTAGGTCTTAGTTACTTGTTTGTAATGAAGTTTTTATATTACTTTTGTTAGTCTTTGCCTATTTAAATGATGAACTAAAATATTTATTAATTATCTAAATGTAGGATTGAGGAGCGACATCCAGCTGTAATAAAAAAGAAGCTGTCACATGTGGTCCAGCCATGAACACTCAGAACAATGTCCATGAAAATGGTGAGCATTTTGTGCCTAGTTTATTTTTTTTACACATATATACAAGTTTAATTTCACCACCTGTTTGTTTTACTAATGTTGTAATTCCCAAATAATATGTTACATTTTAATTTTTGTACATTTTATTATGAAGGACAACTTACCCAAGAATGACCACTGCCAAGTTAAAGCATCCAACAGCATTACAAATACCTTTTTTGTAATTATGGAAAGAGCAGCAGTGAAGCTAATCCCTTCTAACAAATTCTTTTGAGAGATCAAATGATGCATCACCTTAACTGTAAGCATTGCTATGAAGATGTCGTATCATCTTTTTGTCACTCAACCATAGATATATGTTTGAGTTTTTGTACATTTTGTAGTTGTGTGGTACATACAAACACACACTTTTGATGGGGCCATATATGTCTTGCCTATTTTTGTCATTTCAAGTAGATATTATAAGTGCGGACTTCCTGTTATTCTAAACAGAGGGTACTGTTATTTGTATTGGCTAATATGAATTTAACCATTGATGACATGTGATACTCTTATTGTTGCTGGAATGCATACATCTTTATAATCTAAATATAAAAAAATTATGTGCTTTATATTGTTTCAGTACTTCATTCCTTATTGATTTTAATTTGTTGATTAAGGATTGAATTTTCTATGGCAGTCAAGGGTTAACTTCAGCAAAGGCTTATGTTCTTGTTGTGTTTGACATTGTCAATTTGAATAGCAGCATTTCCTCTGCTTGTACATGTTATTATGAAATGAGATTTGCTTTGTTTGCGAGGACAAATGGATATATAGTTTGTGCATATTGTTGTGTGTTATTAGATGTATGTTTCTTAAGAAATTAACTTGAACAATAGTAGCTTGTGCTACGTTTGTGCTTGGTGTTATGAAGCGAGTTGCTTGTATGTACTTGTTGAAGTTACTAAAGGATGTAACTGCTCATGTGTGTTATTTGTTGTGTGTGCTGGATATGTATAGATATGAACAGCAACATGTGATGGGTTTGTGGTGGTTCTTATGAAATAAGTTGTGTGTCAGTGTGTGCTTGTTGTATTTTAAACAACAGCAGCTTCCCATTAACAAAGTTCTTCCAAGCTGGCTCATAAATTTGTTGTATGCTTGATTGGCTGGATGTGTTTGAGCTATCATAATCCATTTAGTTGAGATAATGCAGCAGTTTCTTTATGTTGAATGCTGTTGTGGATGAGTTGAATGAATGATGAGTTTGAGACAAATGCAAAGATTTTTTATGCCTTTGTTGAATGCTTCTGTTGATAAGAAGAAAATGAAAAATAAATTGTACTTTGTGATTTACTAAGCCTCCATTTATAGCAACTGTTGCTGCTCAAATTTTTACCGTTTACTTACAACTGCTACTTTTACAAATTTATTTTAGTTTTATTTTTTTTAATAAGCAATGTCAATTACTTCATATAGTTGGGCATTTTGGTCTTTATTGGATTTTTTGTGATTCCTGCCATTTTTAGTACCCATCGGTTCTCATCCATTTTATTTAATAATTTATTATTTTGGTGGGCAGGGTATTTTAGTAATTTTAATAGTCAACTAACGGTCAACTTAACTTATACTTAACGGCGAAGGAGGTATGTGTAATTACATCAATATTTTTTATCAAAATGTTAATACTTCAAATCTCAGGAGAGATTCCTAAAAATTACCCTTCTCGATTCAGCATAAATTGGGCCTTACAGAGGTATATCCACTTCTCCGAACTACAGTTAACCTAATATAAAACTGGGGTTCACAATTACGAACATACTTGTGGACTGGGCCCGGCCTTTAGGCCTAGTGACAATTTTTTGGTGGCATCAATGATTAACATGTGTACAACCTTAACTATCACCAATTAAAAAGAATCAACGAGATTATGCTGCTAACAATAAAAAAAAAACTCAAATAAACGTTTGGCAAGTCTGTAGGCAAATAATCGCAGCAAGTACAGTTGTATAAAAACTTTTCACGAAAAACAAAAAGCGTCAATTAACACTCCTTAATTTCTAATGATTTTTCAAGTATGATTATACTTTGTCCATTTACACCATATAGGTCCCTAAAGGCAAAGTAGTAAAAAGTACAGTGCATGACCCAATGCAAATACATAATTTCTCTTGCAAATTAAAACAAGTATACCAGCAATCATACGTAATGATGGCCCACATATAACGTTTAGCGAATGGATGTTGAGAAATGAGAATCATGGGAGTAGGAGTGGGAGAGAGGTTTGGACTTGTGAGGCTTGGCCTCGCTTCCGCTTTAAGCTGAACTCAATTTCAATATTGGCTGGCTGGACCCCGGAGGAAAAAGCTATTAATCGTAAATTGATAATATTAAAAATTAAAAGTTTAAAATAAAAAAGAAAAAAATGGAAAATGATATGAGTTTGTGGACTCTCGAGTCAAGTGTGGACTTGGAGTCTTTGATTCAATGGGTTGTGGCGATGACTTTACTTCATCTCTAATCTGAGAGCTTCTCCTCATATTTCTTCTCTCATCCCATAAGTCGCTCCAGTTTTCAGAAATCTGAGATTTACCCAGTTGGGTTTTCAGGTGAGAATTGAAGAATTTGATTTTAGTTTCTGGGTTCATTTTTTTTTCAATTTATGAACAAGAAGCTTTTCATGGGCAGTGGTTAATTTTTTGTTTTCGTGAATAAATCTTGCAGCTGGAATTTGAAATTTCGTAATAATAAGTGAATTTTGATATGTTGTCTGAATCTTGTGGGTTGAGCTTGCTTGTAGCTCTCCCTGATGATATATTTTCAATTATATCGCGGTTTTTGTTACCGAGTGACTTATGTAATCTTAGTGTATGCTGCAAGAGCCTATGTTCACTTGTGGCCTCTGAAAAAATTTGGCTCACTCAATGTGATATGGTGGGGATTTTGCCTCATGAAGAACTGATTGAATGGAGAAAAGCGGTCTCTTCTTATAAGGCACTTTGCTGCTTCCTCGTTAGTGTTAAGCCTTTAATTGGAATTTGGGTTCACCAGAATCCTGAGCTTGGCAATGTAGTATATGTCATGCCTGGTTTTGTTTCTGTTGTTGGGTGCCGGATAATACCTCAAGAGCTTGGACCGTTAGGAGTTGAGGATGGTCCGATCTTATGGGCTCCGGTGTTTGAAATTATTGCTGACTTTGATGGGTCAACCATATTTTTTCTACATGGAAGGGAGAAGGGACATGACTACTTGTATCCTGGCTTAATAAAGGCTGTTGAGAGGAGTTGCAATGTGTTATTGCTTGAAGTTGAGCCCACGCAACAAAAAAATCAAGGTAAATTATTGCAGAGTAGCAGCCTGGTTCAATACCCTGAGAAAGAGATATCACGGAAGGTTGGTAGGTCAAATAGTGGATTGTCAAGGTCCCAGAGGGTGTTAGAACAGAGTGAACCAGTGCAAGCGGTGCCATTCAGCAAGTTGGCTTTCAGTGACAGAAGAAAGTTGCTTGAGACTGTAACCAGCCAAGTTCGTCTAAAGGTATCTGATTTGGAAAGCAGGCCGTTATTTCCTCAGCTTAGGGATGATGTGGAGAATTTTCGGAAGGATATGGTGTCATTGTCGGAGAGGAGATCAATTCTTCTGAAAATTTTCAAGTTTGGTGGAGATGATATTGACTGGAAGGCAGGCCCTGAACTGCTTTCTGATCCTACTCAATTGGAATTGAGTGAAATCAGAAAGACTCTTGATATTTGGAGTAGTGTTCGTAGTACACTCAGTGGAGATCATGGTCACAAACATCTCACCAAGTCGAAAACTCTTGGTGGGTATTTTAGAAATAGCTTTAGACAGATTTTAGGCAGGTCTGGTTCAATTAATGGTACTTGTACAATTTCAAGGAATAGTTCTTCAGCCAGTGAAAACAGGCATGGACTACTTCACCAGTTTCTGAAATCAGGAGATACAATAGGTTTAACATTGCATGCATGCACTATGAAGTTATCATCGTATCGAGCATGGCCAAACATGCATGACAGTCGGTTTGCTCTTTACAAGCTCCCCATGCAGGCACCAAGAACCGACCAAGAGTATGCTGGCCTTTGGGGAGGGACATTTGGTTGGCCACCTGGGAGACCTTCTGAAGATAAGCCTGGCAAAGCTCTGTTCTTCCTTCTGCTCTCTTATGAGGAGTCCCGAGGGCAACGACTTCTCATTGCAACCAAAATTTTGGAAGGCACGCACTATGTTCTGCATCCAAATGGCTCAGCAATGTTCATAGTTAATGTCGATGAGCCTTCACTGGATCCATTTCCTTGGGATACTGATGCAGATTCTTGTCCTGTGAATGTGAAGCATGCTTTTGTAGGAGAGGGTATTGCTAATGGGTATGGTTTCAGATATCCAGGCTCAAAGCCTGGTTCCCTCTTTGTAACACAAAATGGTCTACTTGCCTTCATCTGGAAGGAGTCCAGGGCTGTCTTGACCCTGCAGAGGCTTAACTTACCAGACCTGTTGAAGAAAGGTGAACAAGTGCCAGCTCTGCTTCCAATAAACAACTTTTCATATTTGACCAAGTCGTATTCAAATGTTTTTGCTGGCTTCTCAAATATGTCGACATGCTTGTCTTCTCCAAGGTGTGCCTCTTCCCCTTGAATGTACAGCTTTTTCTTAGTTTTTTTTTTTTTTTGAGATATTGTCTTCTGTGTGTAGTCCCCAGATTTAGAACTCCCTGATTACAGAATGTCCTGGTTTTTCTGGCCACCAAAAAAAAAAAAAAAATAGCGTCTTTAGTGTATGCTATTTGCTTTACCATACTTAATAAAATTGGATTTGAAATTGTATCTCCATGCTCCATTGTTCATATAAAACATTAACGCCTTTATGGTGTTTACTCTTGACACTACTGTATTACCACACTGGTAATCATAAAAGTATTGTGTGGGAAAGATCTAAGACATCTAAGTTACAGTGAGAAAAAGACAATCGACAAGCATAATGGAGGGAGAGGGAGAGAGAGAATGTTATATTTTTAATTTTAGCTGTGAAAATAGCTGGAAAAAAAACTGCAAAAAGAATTTTTTCAATTATCCATTAACAAGAATTAGCTATTTGTTCTCTTAGAGAGAGTGAAAGGGGAGGGATAGAGAACCTTTCATGTATATGAATTAAGATTAAGGATTAAGAGTTGATTTTTTCTGGTTAGTACATATGTGTTGTATGACTTTATAATGCAGCCTAATTTTTAATCCTTTTATCAGGTTAGTTTGTTGCTGTATCTTATTTTGCAAACTTTTAGGCCATTCTTACTCTATCACCATTCAGTTGAATCTATAAGCACTCAAAACAAATTGTCCATTTAAAGATAGTTTGCATCTACTTTTGGTTTCATCAGGTTGGTGACCTTTCAAATTTAATTAAGCTTTGCATATATTATTCTTGGCTGGTTGATTTTGAGGTTGACTTAGCCCCCCCCCCCCTCCCCCCCTTTTATTTATTTTGTCATTTCACATGTTATGGACAATAGACTCTGTCCTCTGTTTGCGTTGTAATATATGTTGTGAATTGGTAGGACTTGGTCGGTAAAATTATGAGAGTTAAAATGGATTTCACATGTTGCTTTGGCTGGTTATTGGGGGTTGTCACTTCTTCTCGAAAAGATTTTAAATGAATCACCTTCTAATTTGAGGTCTTTGTTTCTTCGACAGGCAAAACCAAATTTAGGCAATTTATAAGCATTTGAGTTAGAATACAAAGGTTCAAAGATTGCTGTACTAAAGCTTGTCATCTGCTGCTGATGGTTCAGGGTATTGAACATCATTTATCCTTGCATATGATATGAAACTTATTTCTCATAAGTAAAATGAGGATGAGGTAATCTTATTGTATTTATGAATAAATTTTCATGACATTTAAGGTTCTTCTTACATTAATAAATTTTATATCAAAGTTGAAACGCAGAAGCTTGTTTGTATTTTACTGTTGTAGATAAAAATTGATACATTTAGTGAAACTTGGTCATGCTTCTGATTGAAAAGTTTTGGCAATGGATTTTCCCTTCTCCATTTCAATTTTGTTTCATATTGTTCCCTCTCTCTCCATGGCATATCGAGTAATTTTCTTGCCTGTTGAAGATCATAAAACTGGTCTCTCTCTCTCTGTTTTTTTTTTAGCTTGTTTATATTAATGAAGATAAACTGATACCCCAACTTTGATTTTAGCAAAATTCGATTGCATGAATTTGTATACCATATTAATAGATTTTACTGGGTGAACTGGTTGGCAGCAGCGTGATGGTCGAATAATGAAAAAGAGTATTTTGGCCTCTAAATTGTAGAAATATTGTCACTAGAGGAGACCAAAATAAATAAATAAATTGTTAGTTGTCATTCCAAAGGGTTTGGCTATGTTAGAGTTGCCCTAAGGTAGAGCATCCGTTCATAACCACATAATTAAAGTTATAATAATTTTTTTTATTATTTATTACTTTGCGTGTGTGGTTGAGATTTATATTTCATCATAGATTTACTCCAATATAGCCATAGCCCATTCAAAATTATACAGACCAGTCATTTTGGCATTTTGCAGGATGTGTAATGTGTTGATGAATACGTAAAAATGTCAAGTGTCAATTACTCAAAACAGTTTTTATGGGGATGAGTCTGGGTGCTCTGGGTCAGACTCAAATTTTACTTAAAAAAACTAAATTTCGGTCTGAAATTCTAATAAATGTCTAAAAAAATTTAAAAAATAAATTATATTTAAAAAAAAGATATTTACATTCTCAAAGTTTGAGAAAATGGATAATAATATTTATTTAAAATCGTACAATAAATAAAAATATATTATTAAAATAAATATAATAATTTACATTTTAAACTTTATTAAAATATTAAAAAAATTTAATATTGTTGGTCTGTTGCATGGATTACATTATTTTATATAATATTTGTGTTTATAAAAAAAATTTAAGTTAATTTTTTTGGAATAGTAGAGGTAAAAGATATAATGGTACTTGTGGGTGTTAGTGACTATTTCTTCAAATCTTGGAATGTAGACAGTAGACGTCCTTTTTCTATTTTTTTTAATTAAAACATATCTTTTAATTTTTATTTAACTCACTTATAACATATATTTAAAAATTTAAATCCTTTTAACTCGACTTTTAATGACTATTCTAATAAAAATAGAATAAATTTTGTATTTTATAAATTTGTAGGATATAATAAAGTTTTGTAACTCTAACACATAAGTTTAGATTTTTCAGATTTGGCCCAAAAAAACTGGCCCGACCCAATATAAGAGATATGTTGAGAGATTTTACTAGGAGTGTTCACAAATCGGATTTTGTAGATTGAACATCAATTCATATCTGATTTATAATTTTACATATTATAAATTTTTAATCCAATCCAATTCACAAATTGTTAAAATTCAATTCAAATTCAATTCACACATTTGCTTATGCATTCGACTCAATTTATATCCAATCTACTATTTTACTAATTTGTTAGCAAACTAAAATTTCTTAATTCTGTTCAATCTACGAACTAACAAAATAAAAATAATATAAAAATAATTTTACTACTGATTAAATTTAAAATTGAATAAGATTTAAATAAATTAGTTTTTTAAGTAAATATAGAAAATACGTTTAAATTTTCAAAACATAATACTCAAAAAAGAAAAAATCTCATTTGTTTAGATTAGTATATGAAAATTTATTATTTAGGAAGTTATATTTGTTTATTTACTCATTTTTTATTTTATATTATTATCAAATAAGATATAATATGATGTTAATATAACTATATATTAACTTACTAGTAAGTATTAATATCATATTTACAAGTTTTATTATTATTATTTTTGTGTAGATTCGTAAATCTTTGCTGATTTATACAAGTAAATATGTATCAAATCCACTACCTGTGAATTTTTAAATTTTTAATTCAATCAAATCCACCAATCTATATATCAAATTTTTACAAATTAAATTTCTGAAAATCAAACAGATTGAACAGATCAAATTGTATTTTAAACACTCATTTTACTAACCCTACTTTTAAGATAATGTTACATTTTCTATGTTGTACGCGTGTGCTGTATGCATATGCAAACATCATATGACAGTTGTGGTCCAATTAAGAATACTCTAATATAGCAATTAATAAATTGAAGTGTCAGTTGAAATATTGATGATTCAATTTGGTAATCAAACCTCAAAATTATTATTATTATTATTATTATAATACACATTCAGACCAATAATGGAGTAGAGAGTAGACCAAGTAAAAAACTTGGGGTCAAGCAAGCCCACAGGAAGAATAAATTAAATAATCTCATTTGAAAATTAAGCTTCCTGCCTAAACAATGTGTGGACCTATTCAAACTTGGTGTACTTTTTAATGATATATTTTAAAACTGCCAATTATTAAATGAACATGACATTAAATCATTCATAAACATTCTGTCAAGGAAAAATAGGATGTAACTGTGCTTTTGTTAAGTAATTAATACCCTTTTAGCATTTCAAACCGCAATCTCATATAGAGTTTTATTAAGTTTAATAACGTTTAAAATGATAAAATTCATATACAATATTAAAAAAATCTATAATATGCTTGGAAAAAAAATCTCATAAATATATTTAGGCAATATCTTATGTATTAATGATATCATGTAGATGAATCACAATCTAACGAGAGTTTTCACACTTTATTAAAATATATTACTTTACACAATACGGTATACAAGTGTTTCCATATTTTATTAAAAGTGTGAGAACTCACACTAAAAAATCTCTATCATATAAATTATCTCAATGGAGAGAACAACAAAATAAATTTATATTTTTAATACAATCAGCTAATTTAGATTATAATTATAATACTTTTAATAAAATGAGAGTGCTACTTGGTTTCTTATCAAAATTGTTTTTAACGCTTTGAACCATTTTTAAATTTTAATACTCTCTGATATGAATGTGATATTTAGCTTATAAATTAACTAGTTTTAATTTGTGTCTATGTTGGACAATTAATTATGTATTTAGAAGATGACATTTTAGCTTTTAATACTTCTTTACATTTAAAAGAATATGTGGATGAGAATTAAAAAATCTTTTCTAACACAATCATTGTCCTATTGTTGAAATCAATTTTTTTTTTTTCAATGGGCTGAGGGCATAATGCAAAAACTATCAACTTACTATGTTAATAATATAAAAATCTATAAAATTGAAAAGCCAACGGCAGAAGTCATCACCTACTAGACACCTATTATTGCCCCAATGGTAAAACCAGAATTTTGGTACAATCGAAGTTATAATTAGGAGGTGGCAAATCCAATATACAAATCAAATTGTAAATGAATTGGGTAAAACTGGATAGATTTAAATTTGATTCATTTAATAAATTAATTGTAATCTTATGTTTATTCATTTAATTCATTCATTGTACAAAACTAAACGAATTGAATCAAATTTAGATTTGTTTACAATTTATTTAATTTGCTTATGCAGAATTATTTATTTGTCTTTGTTATTATAGCTTATAATTATGAAACTATCCTCCACATTTTTTTAATTTTGTGCACAAAAAATTAATGGTAAATAAGTAACTTAATTAAATGGATATTAACAAATAGACTCATCTTCTATTCATTTACGAATTATTTATCAAACGAATTCTAAATAAATAAATGAATGAGTGATCTTAAACTTGGATTCGATTAGTTTAGTTAGCGAATCAAATCGAATTCACCTATTTATTAAATGCATCAATTTTTTCAAACCAAAATCTATATAATTTTACTTGAATGAATTGAATAAATGAATACTGATCTAAATTGCCACTGATAATAAGTTCTAAAGAGATGACAATTGAGAGCGAACTAGGTAGGTAATGAATTACCTACTTTGCATAAAACTAAAATTATCATTAAAAGTTAAAAACAAAACATAATTAAATTAAAACACTTGATTAGATATTTGGCTTGTAATCACTGTGATCTTAGGCGTCTCTAGCAATCCTCCCCTCCTCCTCATGTCTTCTTTTACGTTTTGATTAGGTAATATTTGATGGAATGCATTTTCCAAATCACCCTTCGCATTTTCATTCAGATTTCTAAGAAAAATGATGCTACCATTCCAGTTTGCATGATAATTCCTAAAATTCACTACTACCTTTGCTTCACTCATATTAAAAATGGGGATTTTTTGGTATTTAATTAACTTTAGACACTCTTGCTCAAGGTTTATTTCACCCGCCAATCTTTTCTCTTTGCTTGCAACAAAAAATGTTGGTCTTTCTCACGCTCTTGTGTTTTTTTTATTCATTAGTTGTTGGTGAAGGAGCCGATCTTTAGGATATCGTTAAGTAATTCTCCTTTTTTCTACTATTTTTTCTCGATCATAATAGTTTATAAACATTTCTCAAGATATTTTTTCTTTCTTCTAATTTAATTGTTTGATCATGATACATACATACACACACACACTATATATATATATATATATATATATATATATATATGAGCTTTGACTCTTTAAAATGCTAAATATCATGTGACTAATGTGTTTTTCACAATGATTTTTTTTTTGTTAGAACAAGAAATTTTTTAGTAAAAACCATCATCTATAACCCAAGAACATTAATATTGTATTATCAAGAATCAATAACAAGTTATACGAAAGCATACCTGAATCCATAATGCTGAATTACTCTCTAGGATTGTGTGGTTGACCTTCCATATCTACACGTTCTCCTAGAGAATCTTTTAAGTTTCTCACTGCTTTCCCTCTGATGATGGGATGTCAAAAAGAATAGATGGATACGTGTAACCTAAGGAGTATAACCACTTATAATGACAACTTTTTCTTGTTGT
Organism: Citrus trifoliata; assembly: GCA_018350135.1. Classification (NCBI taxonomy): domain Eukaryota; kingdom Viridiplantae; phylum Streptophyta; class Magnoliopsida; order Sapindales; family Rutaceae; genus Citrus; species Citrus trifoliata. Next base: position 27,593,014 of record CM031388.1, on the reverse strand, counting down.
CATTATGTATTCTTAATTTTGCCCATCATAAAATTAGAATACAATTAAATCTCTACACATTAAATGCCCACACCCTATTAGATACATTAAATCTCATAATACCAAAAACTTTAATAGATCACTTTTAATTAGACTTAACCTTATATGACACTCTGCAACACATAATTATTCACTTATAAGCCTAACGTTGGATTAAGGATTCAACAATGTTATATTAAAAAAATCCAACAATCTTCCACTTAGGCTATATGTGAAACCTTATAATTATACTTTGTAAAAATAATCGTATGAGCTCAACCTTTTTGTCATTTTCGAAATGTATCAATCTGGTCCATCAATCATACCAACATAGGATCAAAACAACCTTCATTACAACTATCGTAACTTGACCCATCAATGATCACTATACCAATACAACTGAATGACATGATCATGATATGAATGTGTAGTATGGAAATTTCATGGAATGTGATCTTAACATGCTTATTTCTAATTGGTCCACCTTAAATCTTTGTGAGATCAAACCATACCAAAATTAGAGTGTGAATAAACTAAACTTGATTTCTGAAGAAAATAACCATAAATATCCATAAACTGAAATAACTGAAAATGTATACAATATAAGAGCATCTAAAATCACAAACTCCCACTAAAACTGAATATTCTTTAATGACATGACACCTATACTAGCAACATGCTCATGAAATATTTTGGGTGGCAATCCCTGAGTAAGCGGATCTACAATAATGAAATTTATACTGGCATGCTTAATAGACAACTATCCACTCTGAACGCTTTTTTTAACAATGAGAAACTTAATGTCTATATATTTGGACTTCGTAGAGCTCCTGCTGTTATTAGAATAAAGTAATATTGACTTATTATCACAAAATAATCTGAGTGATCTATCAACACCATCTACCAACATAGCCCCGTGACAAAATTGCATAGCCATATTCCATGATTGGATGCCTCGTAACATGTTACGAACTCTTTTGCCATTGTAGAAAAAGATATAAGAGATTGTTTAACACTCTTCCAAGAGACAGCACCCCAGCTAATAAATCCAATAATACTAGATTAAAAAATCGAACATTTTTCTTGTTGTTTTTGTGCTTCTTTGTGATAATGTGCAGTTTCATGCATACCATACTTTTAGTTGTTTAGAGTCGATAACACATGACAGCTTAAATATATTTCTAGTAGCTAATTAAAAAGTGAGTAATGTTATTACTAAAAACAATTACACAATATTTTTCATTAGAGAAAGTCTCATGCATGGAAAGCTCCGAAACCCTCGGACGTAGAGGAAACCCTATCTTCGGAGGAACTTTTCCCCAGCCGCTTAGGGAGGCTAGAACGACCAAAAAAGCGAGGTTTCGCGACGAAGATCAGGCTGGTGTTATCACTGAGCAGGTCTCGTATAAAGAAACCCTAGTGAATATGACGCAAGCTGTGGAGCACGGAGTTGGAGGCGGAATTGAGGACTGGGATTTTGAGGAAGGGGACGTTATTGAAACTAATGAGGGAACCATGCCATCCATCAGGTTTTCGGCTAGAGTTCATGCAAAGTTGAGCGAGCCTTGGAAGAACTCAGTTATTGTGAAGCTGCTTGGACGAACGATTGGCTATAGAGCCCTTTGTACCAGACTGAATGTCATGTGGAAATCAGCCATGGGTTTCTCGGTGATTGACTTGGAGAACAACTTTTATTTGGTTCGTTTTCGCTTGGTAGGAGATGCTGTGGACGCTTTAACCAAGGGGCCGTGGCTTATCATGAGTCACTATTTAACGGTGCAGCCATGGACGCATTCCTTTGACTTAACCAGCACGGCTCTTGATCAAGTTACAGTATGGATCCGCCTCCCTGGTCTGGCTGTTCATCTCTATGACCGGAAAATACTTCAGAAGTTGGGTCAGTTAGTGGGTAATGTAATAAAAATCGACTCAAATACAGCCTCCTCAACTTGTGGAAGATTTGCCCGTCTTGCAGTGAGTATCTCATTAACTAGACCGCTGGTGTCTCAATTTGAGTTGGATGGGAAGCTCCAGAAGGTGGAGTACGAGGGTTTGCCAGTTATATGTTATAAGTGTGGATGTTATGGGCATAGCAGTAACAGCTACAATGAGGCTGGGAACTCGACAAGTCCTGATGATGCTGGCCATCCCCCACAGGCTAAGCCAGGGAACGAGTTTTCTGGCCAACAAGAAGTTGGTAGGAAAGACGATAGTAATATGGAGCCTTTTGGTCCATGGATGATTGCCACTAAGAGAGGAAGGAAACCCATTAGTGGTAAGGAAACCACTAGTGGCTCAAATCGTAATTGGGAGTTTGCCGGAACTGGTATCTCACGGTTTTAAATTTTAGTTCAGGTCTCGGATGAAGATGGAAACCATGGGCATGCAGCTTGCACAGACCTCCCTTCCACCTCACGACAGCCTTTCAAACCCGTCACAAACCCCATTTTTACCTCCAATACAGGGAACACAACTAAGACCTTGGCTCGCCGTAAGCCGCATAATAGGAATGTAGCAGCAAGACCTTAGAACAGAAAACCGAATGCCCCAACGTCTTCCACCGTTAACCCTTTCCAGCCTAGTGCTTTCAACAATAGAGAGGAGGATATGACTCCCTTACCTTATGCAAACCAAAATTCCAACCCACACACTCTCCCACAGACAGGTTATAACAACCAAATGTTTCCCCCCCTCGAAACTATTTTAGATCCCACTAAACATACAGTGGTATTTTGTTCCTCCCAAACCCTTCCTAATGGGGATACTAGGGAAGTGGCCAGGGATCATATCGAGAGGCAGGGACCAGACCCATAACACTTGGCTGATCCTCCAGATGACCAAAACACCCTTCGGATGACGGAAGGTGGAAATGCTCATATCTTACCTGTCGTACCTATGTTTGATGATGATGGGGATGGGATGGCTGATGGAGAAGTCTCGATGGTTCAGGAAACGCCTTTGGCGTTGTTAGAGGAAGTCAATGGACAACAGTAGCAGGCTCCTGTCATCTCTTTGTAAGTTTTTTATGTCAATAAGTATTATGTTCTAGAATGTCCAAGGGGCAGCGTCTGGGGAATTCAGGCTTTCGTTTAGGACGATCATTAAAAACTATAATCCATCAATGGTGATTTTAATGGAGCCTCGTATTAGTGGGGTTAAAGCCGACGATTTTATAAAGAAAAGTGGTTTTGCTTGCTCGCACCGAGTGGAAGCTGATGGATTCTCTGGAGGTATTTGGCTCCTTTGGAGAAACTTTATAGAGGTGGAAGTTTCAATCAATCATAGGCAGTTTATTCACTTTAAAATTTATACGAACAAAGTCTTTATGTCGTGGGTAACAGCAGTTTATGCCAGTCCCAATCCAATGCTGCGAAGACAGTTGTGGTGTCGGATGGAGAATATTGCGTTTTCAATTCAAGGCCCCTGGTTGATTGAAGGGGATTTCAACTCTATTTTATATGCTTCGGAAAAGCAGGGGGGAGCGGATAGGAACTCAGGAGTGTGTAACTTATTCCGGAAGTGGTATGATGGGCATCAAATCTTTGATTTAAATTTCAAAGGTCCACGATTTACTTGGTCGCGTGGATTGCTATTTAAACGGCTTGATAGAGCTTTATGCAACAACGATTGGCTGCTAAAGTACACAGAGAATTCAGTACTTCACCTCCCGAAGGTAGCCTCGGATCACAGGCCGGTTTTGGTTCGATTTGCTAGAGATGGGGCTGGTCAAAAGAGGAATAGGCCTTTCCGCTTTTTGGCTGCTTGGTTAACGCACGATCAATTTAACAATTTTGTTCAGTGAGTGTGGAATCCGCAGACCCACTATAGTATAGCAGCTTCTCACTTTGTTCAGGAGGTTCAAGCTTGGAATCGTGATGTGTTTGGGAATATTTTTCAGAGAAAAAGCCGGCTTTTGGCTCGGATTAATGGCATTCAAGCTACTCTTGAAAAGTATAGCTCCCGTAGTTTGAAGCACTTGGAGGCCCGCTTGCGGAAGGATCTTGAAATGGTGATGAGCCAGGAGGAAATTCTTTGGCTTCAGAAATCTCGAAAGGATTGGCTTCTTCATGGAGATAGAAATACGATTTTTTTCCATAAAAAAACTATTGCTCGCAGGCGGCGAAATAGAATTGAGGCTATCCGAGAAACTTCGGGGAATTGGCTTTATGATGAAGATGATATAAGGAGGCATGCAATGGAATATTTTTCTGATTTATTTAAAAGTGATTATGCAACCTACCAGAATTACCATGTTCCAAATCTCTTTCCAGCCTTGGACTCTTCTGACGTTGATGATGCCGCAGCCCCAATCTTGAGGGAGGAAATTAAAAGCACCATGTTTAGTATGAAGCCGCTAAAAGCACCAGGTACGGATGGTTTACATGCTATTTTTTATCAATCCTAATGGCATGTTGTTGGTCCGTCTTTTTGCAGGCTTATTGAAGGGATTTTTACCTCGGGTAAGGTCCCGCAAGAAATCAATACTACCCTTCTGGTCTTGATTCCTAAAGAGGAGCACCCTACTAGCTTGAAGATGTTTAGGCCCATCAGTCTATGCACAGTGGCCTATAAGACGGTGACTAAAATTATAGCGAATCGCTTGCAATTGCTGCTGCCCAATCTAATAGGCCCCCATCAAACAAGCTTTGTTCCTGGGAGACGTATAATTGATAATATTGTTGTGGCTCAAGAAGTAGTTCACTCCATGCGCAGAAAAACGGGTAAGAATGGTTTTATGGCCATCAAGGTTAACTTAGAGAAAGCTTATGATCGGCTCAATTGGGATTTCATTTTTGATACTCTTCAACAGTCTGGTGTACCCATTCAATTATCTAGACTAATCATGGAATGCATTACTTCAGTTAGTATGAGCATTTTGTGGAATGGTGAGGTTATGGAGGTGTTCACCCCCAGGGAGAGGTATCCGGCAGGGAGACCTTCTCTCGCCTTATCTTTTTGTTCTCTGCATCGAGCGGTTGAGTCATGGTATAACCAATGCGGTGATGGATGGAAAATGGAGGCCTATTCACTTGTCCAAAAATGGAACCCCTCTAACTCATCTCTTTTTTGTAGACGATTTGCTTTTGTTTGCAGAAGCTTCGATTGATCAAGCTTGTGTTGTTGAATCTGTACTGGATTATTATTGTAGGTCTTCGGAAGCTAAGGTCAATAAAATGAAATCTAAAGTGTACTTCTCAAAGAATGTTACCTCGCGGGATGCCAGCCTCATAGGTAATATATTGGGAGTTTCGGTCACAAACAACTTGGGTGATTATCTTGGAATGCCCTTAATCCACTCGCGGGTAAATAAAGACACGTATAAATCCATTCTCGATAAAGTGGATAGGCGGCTTACTGGTTGGAATGCGGCTAATCTTTCCTTGGTTGGACGTGTCACCCTGGCTCAATCAGTGCTGCAAGCAATGCCTGTTTATGCCATGCAAACGACTTTACTCCCTCCTCCGGTCCGGCATAAGATAGACAAATCTTGCAGGCGATTCATTTGGGATGGAAATTCCAAGAGTCACAAGATGAGTATGGTGGGGTGGGATAAAATTTGCATGCCGAAAACTCATGGGGGTCTGGGGTTTAAGAAGATTGACGAGATGAACCAGGCGCTGCTGATGAAACTGAGTTGGGAAGTTGTTTCTAACTCGGACAAGCTGTGGGTGAAAGTTTTCTGTTCCAAATATGGTTTGGAGCCTCGAAACTTACCAAGATCCCTTCCAAATAAACCAGGGTCTCGGATTTGGCAGGCCGTCCGAAGCACGTGGAATGCCACGGTGCATGGTGCACGCTGGTCTATTTGTGATGGAGCTAGAACTCACTTCTGGTTAGACTGTTGGGCTACGAGAAATAATCCCCTGATCAGCCTTGCTCTACAGCCGGTTCCTCATGAATCTATCAACGCCTCAGTGGGTGATTTTACGAATGGAAATGGGGGTTGGAACTGGTCGAGATTTGAACATGTACTGCTACATTACACCCTCATGCAAATTGCTTCAATCTTGCCTCCGTCACCTCATCTTGGAGCTGATAAAATTTTCTGGGGATTTAATTCACGAGGTATATTTACGGTTCGTTCAGCCTATGACTCCCTTTGCTATTATCATTCTGCTGCTCATGACAGTCACTGGAAGCTTCCATGGAGTTGGAAGGGGCCTCAATCCATCCGCTTATTCCTTTGGCAGCTTATGCATGAGAAGCTGAAGACTAACGACGAGCTTGCTAGGCGTCATATTCATGTCCCTGTAGGATGTGATAGGTGTGGGGGTGCGATTGAAGATATCCTTCATGTGTTGAGAGATTGTTGCTGTATTATTCAGGTTTGGCGGAAGCTAGTCCCAATGGCAAATCATAGTTCTTTCTTCAACTTGAATCTTCGTGATTGGATGGCTGGCAACTTACAGAATAAATGGAAGATTACATCTTCTCCCCCTTGGGAATGTATCTTTGGTGTGGCAGTTTAGAGGTTGTGGTTTTGGAGGAACCACTTTTTATTTGCGAGGAAGTTGGTGGATAGCTTAACAGTGTACATGGATGTTATGGCGAGAGCTACTGAAATTTACAGAATTAACAACTCCTTTATAAGCCAACAGCCGCGGAAAAAAGAAATTTTCATTCGATGGATGACGCCGCCATGGCCATGGTGCAAATTAAATACAGATGGATCTTGCAAAAATGATTGGGAAGCAGGAGCGGGAGGTGTAATTCGAGACTCCGTTGGCCATTGGATTTCTGGATTTTGTATGAAAATTGGAAAGAGTTCAGTGCTTATGGCTGAGCTGTGGGCTCTGTATCAGGGTTTAAATCTTGCATGGGAGGTAGGCATAAAAAGGCTGTTGGTAGAAGTGGATAGTCTTTGTATTACGCAAATGATTTCTAAGCAAGTGGTCGTTCCTAATGGGTTCTATGCCTTAATAGCAGCCATCCGGGATTTATTAAGTAGAAATTGGCAGACTACCATCTCCCATATATATCGTGAAGCAAACTCAGCTGCGGATTTTATGGCCAGTATGGCTCATTCAGCCCCTCTTGGTTTGCACTTTTTCTCTAAACCTCCGGTGGGTATCAATCCCATTATTTCGCAAGACTTATTTGGGGTTACTCAACCTCGATTTGTTCATGTTTAGCTCCTTTTAACGAGCCCCCTTTCATCAAAAAAAAAGTTGAGTAATATTACGCAGGCGTAGGTAAATTTACATATTTAATAATTAAAAATTATTAATGATTAATTTATTAATATTCACTTTGAGTGAACATGTTGTTTATTTTTATAATCAGGTAAAAATTAAAAACATTTTACTTAATAATATATGACAATCCTAAAGAGATAACTATTTAGACAGAAATAGTTAGTAAATATATCACCTACTTTACATAAAATAAAATTAACATTAAAAGTTAAAAACAAAACACAATCAAATTAGAAAACTTGATTAGATAGCTAACCTATGATCATTGTGATCCTAGGCACCTCCAGCATCAGCGTCCTCTTTTTCATTGTCTTTTTCTAAATTTTGGATGGGAAATTTTTAATGGAATACATTTTTCAGATCAATCCATGCATTTTCATCTAAAGTTTTAAGAACAACAATGCTGCAATTTCGATTTGTATGATAATTCTTAAAATTCACCACTACCTTTGCTTCATTCATATTAGCAATAGGGATTTTTTATATTCAATTAACTTTTTTTTTTGATTTAAAAGGGAGCCAAACAAGGCTAAGCCATAACAACAAGTGGGAAAGCATTCCCGTACATGTCATAAGTTAAAAAATTAACAACACCATGAGGAGGATTGTGGAGGATATGAAAACCAAGAGGTTGCCTTATTGCGAAATTTGCAAGATAGTCTGCTGGAAAGTTTGCTTCACGGTAAATGTGGCTAATGCACACATGCCGTTCTTTATTAATGAGCCTTCGGATACTTTGAATCACAGAAGAAAATTTGTTTGGGTTATTGTTTGTGTCTGCAAGAAGATCAGTGATGCACTTGCTGTCGACTTCAACCAACAAAGACCGAATTCCCATCTTCCAAGCCAAGTCAAGACCATAAAATAAACCCCAAAGCTCAGCATTTGTAACCGAACTAATTCCAATGTTCGCACAGAATCCAGCAATCCAGGTCCCATTTGCATCTCTTATCAAGCCCCCTGCAGCTGCCATATTCCTCTTTTTGCATGCCCCATCAGTATTCAATTTGAAGACATTCTCAGGAGGTGGTTTCCACCCAAAGTATTTAACAATCTTTGAAGCTCCAGGCTTGATCAAAGCCATCATGGTGTTTTGGGAATTTTCAGCTCTGGTCATAATATCTAAAGTGATGTTTTGATTGCTCCTCTGTACATTCTTAAACAGAGCTTGGTTCCTCCAAAACCACAACCGCCAGATTGCCGTGCCAAAAATTACTGACCAGTCCACTCTATTACACTCATAACAATTTGGCTTTAAATTAGTAAGAATCCAATCCTCTAAGTTGAAAGAGAAAAAACTTCTACGTAAGCTACACGGGACTATGTCTAACCAAATACACTTGGCTACCACACAATCTCGCAGGGCATGCAGAGAGTCTTCCACGCAAACTTTGCATCTCTCGCAATTGTTATCTGCCAAAATATATCTTCTAGCAAGCTCAGCTTTGGTCTTTAACTTGTTTTGAATAGTCAACCACAGGAAAGTCTTTACACTTTGTGGCCTTTTCCAGCTCCAAATAAGATCCCATCTTGGTCCAATATGTCTGGAGACTCTGCTTGAAATGTTTTGGTAAGCTGATTTCACTGTAAAATTCCCCTTAGTTGAGAAGCCCCAAAAAATGCGGTCCATCCCCCCCTCGACACAAGAAGGCATAATGGCAGCAATGGCAAGCACTAAGCTGTGAGGAAGATAATTGTTAAAAGCATCCCAGTTCCATTGCCCATGATCATTCACATACTCCCTGATCGATTTTTCCAGAATATTGCTCGGCACCGGCATCACAGCATAATCCTTCAACGTGACATTTTGCATAACCCAACAATCTTTCCAAAACCGAACCTTTGACCCATCTCCAACTTGCCAACAAATCCCCTGCAAGACGTTATGCCACACCCTCCCTACAGCCCGCCACACATAAGAACCATATCTTGTAGGTAACTCTGTGGGGAGGTTATTGTTCTCAACCCCATATTTAGAGCATAACACTTTAATCCACAGGCTAGTAGGAGACACAATAATATTCCACCCAATCTTCATCAACAACGCCTCATTGATGTAGCGAAGATTTTTTAAGCCAAGCCCTCCTACCATTTTAGGTTGATAGATTCTTTCCCAGCTAGCCATGGCCATGCTATTCCTCTCGCTATTCCCACTCCAAATAAATCGGCGAGAAATGCGATCGATTTTTTCTTGAGTGCCTCGCGGAATCATTGTGGTTTGCATAGAGTAAATTGGCAAGGCCTGAATTACCGCTTGAGTAAGGGTCAGCCTTCCAGCAAAAGAGAGGTGCTTCGCATTCCATCCTGAGAGACGTTTATCTACATGATCTAGGACCTCTTGATAGGTTTTATTGGTCACCCGACCATGAAGAAGCGGCATACCTAAATACTTCCCCAAGTCTTTGGATGTTGAGAAACTACTTAGCTCACTAATCTTTTTTGACACCGCCGGTGCCACATTTTTTGAGAAATATAATCGGGTTTTTTCTGTGCTAACTTTCTCTCCAGACATGTTACAGAAATTCTTCAAAGCATTGATCACCACCTTCGCTTGATTAGAGGAGGCTTCTGCAAGGAGAAGAAGATCGTCAGCAAAAAAAAGGTGGGTGAGGGGTATACCATTCCGGGATAGCCTTATGGGTTTCCATCGATCCTGCAGCACTTCTCGATTGATGATATGGCTAAATCTTTCAATACAGAGCACAAAAATGTAAGGGGAGATTGGATCCCCCTGACGAATCCCTCTAGAAGTCTTGAAAGACTCGGTCAGTTGGCCATTCCAAAGAATTTGCATAGAGCCGGAAGTGATGCACTCCATTATGATTCGTATAAAATTTGTAGGGAGACCCACAAACTCCAATGTCTCCTTAATAAACTCCCAATTCAATCTGTCATAAGCTTTTTCCAAGTCCACTTTAATAGCCATAAAGCCTCGTTTGCCCGTCTTCCGTCTCATACTATGAATAACCTCCTGGGCGATAATAATATTTTCGGTGATATGCCTTCCTGGAACAAAGCTTGTTTGATGCGAACCTACAAGATCAGGGAGAAAAGTTTTTAATCTATTAGCGATAATCTTAGTGATCGTTTTGTACATAATTATGCAAAGACTAATTGGTCGAAAGGAATTTAAACTAGTTGGATTTTCAATTTTAGGAATGAGAACGATTAAAATCTTCAAAAACTCTTCAAGCACTTTCTCTCCATTGAAAACGGCTTTGATTTGTTTGCAAACCGACTGTCCCACCACCTCCCATTGAGCTTGGTAGAAAATCGCGTGCAGGCCATCACTCCCCGGCGCCTTTAACGGCTTCATGCTGAAAATAGTGTCACGAATTTCCTCGTCATCCACAAGTTTTCCCATGTCATGGATCCACCCTGTATCAATGCAAGGAAAATCATTAGGGGTATAATAGCTCTCAATAGAAGTATTATCAGCCGTGTATAACTTAGTAAAAAAGTTGATGGCATGAGCCTTAAGCTCATCCTCATCCGAAATCCACTGGCCCCTATCATCTTTCATCCAGATAATTTTGTTATGTCTTCTCCTCGTCATTGTCCTCTGGTGGAAAAAAGAAGTATTTCTGTCTCCAAACTGGATCCAATCACATCTAGATTTTTGAAGCCACAAGAGTTCTTCTTGATTAAGGATGTCGTTAAGCTCCTTGCTGAGCTGAGTCTCCAGCTTTACCAGATTATCTGAGTGGTGACACTCCAGAGCTTTTTGGATTCCATTTAATCTGGCTAAGATTTTTTTTTTCCACTTAAAAATATTTCCAAACTCATTCTTGTTCCAATGGTCAATTTTTCCAATAAACTCCTTTACCGAGACATTATAATCCACATCCTTCTTCCACATCTGAGAAACAAAACTCGAGAACCGCTTGTCAGTGAGCCAAGAAGCAAGAAAACGAAAAGGTTTCAACCCTCTGTTTCCAATACTCTCATTATTCAAACAGAGGAGAATAGGGCGATGGTCAGACCCCAATCTTGGTAAGTGAAAGACTCGTGCCTTGTTAAAAGTATTGAACCAACTGTCATTGCAAATGGCTCTATCCAAACGTTTATAAAGGGATCCCATTTTCCAAGTAAATTTTGGTCCCGTATAATGAAGGTCGCAGAGGCCGTGATTGTGGAACCACTTGTGAAAATTTTTACAAGGTTGGCTACGGTTATTAGTGCTTCCTCTGCTCTATGAGATTGAAAGAATAGCATTGAAATCACCTGCTAGCACCCAAGGATCATGAATATTCGCAGCCAGATAATTTAGATCATTCCAAAGAGAGTTTCGGAGAGAAGGAACAGGACTTACATAAATCGCTGTGACCCAAGTGATTAACCCTCTTGTATCCGATACTTGGAGGTGGATATATTGCCTATGGTTAATGAGGATGGTGACCTCTAAACCCGCTTGCCATAGAAGCCAAATTCCACCTGAGAAACCAACCGCCTCCACACGATGGGAATGATCGTACCCACTGTGACGAATAAAGTCATCCGCTTTCACTCCACTAATCCGAGGTTCACAAAGAGCCACCATTTGAGGTTTATAACTTTGAGTAAACATCCTGAAAATTCGTCTAAAGGACTGCGAGGCCGCCCCCTGGCAGTTCCAAAACAAGAAAGACAGATTCATTATATAACAAAAATGAAAGGGAAAGACCGACTTACTCCAAAGGCTCAACGCCTTGCTGATTAACATCCATATTATCCGCCTCAACAAAAAAGTGAGACTCTTCTGAGTTTTCAGAATCATCCTCCTCTGATTCCTCCATATACTCACTATCGGATGATTCCTTCCCCACCTTTTCCATGTCTTTATCTCCGATATCAGGAGGCTCCTCATTTGGGTTTGGTTTGGGAGGGATTGACAGAGAGGCCTGAGAGATCGCATTTTCAAAGTTATTTTTGAATATAATTGCTGAATGGTATTTGGGATCCAAGGACGTTGGGATTAAAGTTGGTTCAAGGTGAGGGGATCTGGATAACTTAGATTTGTTTCTTGAGAAATTTTTATCCATGGCCTCGAGGGGTTGTTGATTTGATGAGCTGGGTTCACTTGTGGGGGGGAGGGGTCTAGTGTGTATTTCACATAAAGGTGTGAGTGCAGTGTGTACAGGTGTGTCAGTCCTCTTATTTTTTGTCACGAGTTTTCCTTTGCTCCCAACCAGCTTCGTTTGAGTGGGTCCCTTAGCACGTGATATCATCATGTCCTTGTCTCTGGTCGAATCAACGGTCTTCTTGTGGCTGTCCATGGTGTTAGCCGCGTTTGAACTCACCCCAGCATCATTTTCTAACCCACTTTCCTGATGTAAAACACTGAATCTGGAGCCTATCCTCTGTTTCCCAAAGCTATTTTGATTTGGCTCCTTCGCATCGATTCTTCCCTTATTTCCTCTATAATTGCCTCTCCTAGCCACGACCATCCAAGGGCCAAATTTTGGATTTTCCAGATTAAGCACCGCCGGCGAGACCTCTGAATTTGCGTTGGTATTTCCACCTGGAGCCATATCATTTACCTTTTCCCCTCTAGTTTCCAAACTCAAAATCTCTGGGCAAGAGGAAGAAATGTGTCCATACTTTCCACATCCAAAGCATATTGTTGGGAGAGCTTCATATTCGATCCTTTGGATTCTTCCATCCAATAAAAATTGAGAGATTAAAGGACTTCCAAGGGACACTTCAACTGCAATACGGGCAAACTTCCCTCTCGTCGCCAATTCCGTATTATAATCAATTTTGATAACCTTTCCAATGACATGTCCCAACATTCTAATGATTTTTTTATGATAATAATGTAGAGGCATACCTGGAAGCCTTATCCATGCTGTGATTTTGTCAATCTTCTCATTCGAGCTATCAAAATGAGGCGACCATGGCTGAACAGTTAGGTAATGCCCCGCAACAAGCCATGGCCCTTGTGTAAGAACAAAATCAGCATCGCCTTCCTTCCTGAGCTTAACGAGAAAATAGCCATTGTCCAAATCTATAACAGAGTATCCCCCAATATTTGGCCACAAGATTTCCAGCCGTGAGCAAAGTGCTTTGTATCCAATCATGCGACCAAGGAGTTTCACCACCACAGTGGATTGCCATGGTTTTATTAGTTGCTCATGGACTTTTTGTGAGAAAGAAATCGAAGGTAGATAGCCCTCCCGTTCAATGACCACATCCTCATTTTCGATTTCAATATCCTTTTCCCTCCCCATGAGTTCTTCTCTGCCGATTTCAGCATCAATCGTCCCCCTCTGTTGTTCCATAAGCTTATCTCGAAAGGATAGCATAGATGGGTTATCTTCATCCTCCCCTTGTGCTCTGAATTTGGTTTTCTTAGTTGATCTATCATCCTCCAGAGGAGGGGGGCTGTTCTTGTCGAGAGAGTTTTCAGTTGAGAGCATTCTCTGTCGCTTTCAGTTTCCCCTTCACTCACACACTTATATTCAATTAACTTTAGATGCTCTTGTTCAAGGTTTGGTTCACCTGATAGTCTTCTCTCTCTACTTGCTAGAAAACATTGCTATTTCTCAAGCTTTTGAGTTTTTTTATTCTTTAGTCGTTGCTGGTGAAGGACGTGGTCTTCATGTTATCTTTCAATAATTCTCTTTTCTTCAAATGTTTTTTTTTTTATCATAATAGTGTATAAACACTTCTTGAGACATTTTTTTATTTCTTCTAATTTAGTTGTTTGATCATGACAAAAAAAAAAAATTATTACGAGTTTTGAGTCTTTAAAATGCTAAATATCATGTGACTAATGTATTTATTCACAATGAATTTGTTTTTTATTTTTTCATTGTTTTTGTGCTTTTTGTGTGATAATGAGCAATTTCAAGTTTGATGCACCATGCTTCTAATATTTTAGAGTCAATAGTATGTGACAATTTAAGCACGTTCTTAATGGACAATTAAAAAAGTGAATGATTTAATGTTAGAGTAGGTAAGTTTAAGTGTTAATTTAATTGAGAAGTGTTAGTAATCAATTTATTGATCTTCACTTTGAGTGAGCATGTTGTTTATTTTATAATTAAATAAAATTTAAAAATATTTTATGCTATAATATAATAAGGGTGGCAAAACGAATAAACAAACTGAACTCAAATTGAGTCGTAAATAAATTTGATGAAAATTCGATGGATTTGAACTTAATTCATTTAATAAAACGAATCGTAATTTTAGGATTTGAATTTAATTTGTTTATTAAACAAATGTGCGTTTAATTTGTTACTTTTCAAAATTAAATGAATCGAATCAAATTAAATTATGATTCATTTACAATTCATTTATGTAGAAATATTTTATTTTCTCTTGTTATTTTAACTTATGATTATGAAACTATCCTCCAATTTTTTAAATTTATGCATAAAAATTTAATAGTAAATCAATAATTTAATTAAATAGATAATAAATGAATAGACTCATAGTTGATTCATTTATGAATATTTTATTAAATGAATTCTAAACGAATGAATAAATAAATCAGTCATCCAAAACCTAAATTCGATTCATTTATTTAGTGAGGAAATCAAATTCACTCATTTATTAAATGAATTAATTTTTCAAACACAAATCCATTTAATTTGACTCGAATTGAATCAAATAAACAAATCATGATCCAAATTGCCACCCTATTCATAATAGAGAAACAATAATCTTAAGTAGAATAATAACATAAAATTTATAAAATTGAGGAGGCCAACAAGAGAGACCATAGGATGAAACAATAACTTTTAGTAGTCTTAGAAAATATGTAATAGATAAAAGGCCAATCGCACGAAAAAGTTGATGACATTTCTCCATTTAAACTTTGTAAACTTACCTCACATTAAAAAAATATAAGCACGAAAAATTCTCATTCTTTTTAATAGTTTCAAAAAAGAAAGAAATTCGGACAAATAACTAATTTAATCCTCATTAATTTCTTGTTTTTGTGACTTATTATTTTTCAACCTTTTTTTGTGTGCATATCTAAAGCGTCTTTAACATAAAACTTATGAGATAAAAGTAATAAAATATCTAGAAAAATATTTTGACTTTAACATTATATTTTATTTTTCCTCAAAATTCTGATTTGATTATCAATCATCAATATTAAGCTGATAAAACATCTTTGTGACATAATATCTCATGAAATTTGCAACTGCCAAATTTATGCTATTAGGTGTAAGGGTATTGAAAAATTATTGGGTATCAATCAAATCATTATATTATAAATTAAATACCTAAATTAATATGGCAAAATATAATTTTGTTGGACAATTTAATTATCCTATATTATATTGGTAAAATGGTAAAAAAAAATAGCAATCTTACTAGGCAAAGATGGTTAAGACACAAAAGTGAAAAAAATAATTTAATTAATTATCTTAATTTTTTATTTGATTTTTGAGGAAATAATATGAGTTTTCTATAATTTTTGTTGAAATGAGGAGAGTATATGCAAATTATCGGGAGAAAATATTCCCATCTCATTAAAAATTAGATTGAAATGGATAAAATTTCATTTCTAAAATTCTCTTGGAATACTTTTGGATTGGGATATTTTCCCTTCACTATTTGTATAATTCCACCCCAATTATTAAATTTTTTTACTGCTACAATTTTTTCTTTTTATATATTATGTTTCATTCACATTTTTAATTTCCTTCTATTTAGTTGACTGTGGCCTTTCCCTAGTTTTATCAAACTAAAATCTTTATTGTTGATTTCAGTTAGAGCGCCACAATTGACCTTCTGCAACATATTCATGTGTGCATTTTTATTTTTATTTTTATTTTAAACCATTCATTTTCCTTAACTAAAGCAGAACGATCAAAAGCATTAGTAACCTATTTCATGTTGTTATAATTGATGAATGAAATATAAAATTGCCTAATGGGTATACAAGAATCATGTCACCTAATGAAAAATTAGTTAAAAAAATGTAACCAAAATAGTCACCTCCAAGTTCAACTAGTTTGTCGGTAAATAATAATATAAATAGTAGCAAAATTATGAGAAAGAGACTTCAACCATTCATGTATTTTTTGCGCCAAAACTAAAATGATAGCTGCAAATTTCTTCATGATGATGGTGGCCAATCGCTCCCATTTGTAGTTTTGTGTGGTTGGCTTCCTTTTAAAGCCTGGAAGCATGTTTGGGTGACGGAAGAGAGAAGAGAGAAAAAAAAAATGTTGACGTGAAAGTAGTTTGATCATAAGTGGGGGTTTATTTATAAAATAATGGGAAAAGAAAGTCTACACTACAAAGTTTGAGAAAGTTTAAGGAAATGGTTACTAATACCTTCAATTTTTAAAAAGAATACCAAAATTTCCTTTTGATCATAATGTTTATGTCCTCTATTGTTTTAAAAAATTGACTAATGTTTTATAATAAATAGACATATAATAGTAAAATAAATGTAATATATATATATATATATATATATATATATATATATAATTTCAATATTAAAATATTTTACAATTTATTAGTTATATTTTATTGTATTAAAGTAAATTTTATAAAATAGAAACATAATATTTAAATAACTGTATTAAAAAATTAAATTATTTTGGACATTATGTAAAACAATAATTTTAAGATTATTAGTACATGAGATTTTTTTATTTGTAAGATGTATTTAATGCAAATATTAGTTTAAAATCTCTACAATAAATATATATATATATATATTATTAAAATAAATATTATAATTTACATATTAAATATTTTAATATTTTTACTACTAGATTGATTACATTATTTATATAATACTTTTATTTATTAAAGATTTTAATGTCAATATTTTAATCACTATATTTAAAGGATATTATAGTTAAAAAGGGATTTTAAACTTAAGGGTTTGTTGTTTTCTTAAATCTTAGAGTATAAATGTCTTTTTTTCTAAAATAATTTGATTTACAATGTTTTTGTGGGGATTAGGGTGTTATTACAAAATAAATATGGTGAAAATATCAGTACCTATACTTTTTTAAAAAAAAATTTTTGTAGCTTAGTGTAATTAAACTCTAAATTTATGCATAATCATGCCTTTATGCATCACTCAAATGACCGCAAGGACAAACTACTTTTAATTTTTTAATGTAATACTAAAAATTTATAAAGCGTCTAAATGGTAAAACTTATGAAGCAATAGAGAGGCATGAAACCAATATTATATCTTTACGGGGACCTAATTGTTATTAACCCATTAATTTGATTCAAATATCTATAGTCAACCAGAGTACTGGAGAAGTGGATGCGAGAGATTAGTTGAAGAAGACAGAAACTCAACAGGCAGCAGCAACGGCAACATGTTGTCAAAGACGAAAATGCGAACACTCTCTCTCTTGATTCTGCTGATGTTGTCACCGCAACCAACATTCCAACAAGAACCCACCATATGCATAATCGGCAGCGGCATTGGCGGCTCATCGCTGGCCCATTTCCTCCGTCAATACTCCTCAAAAAACTGGCACCCCCGGATCCTCATGTTCGAGCGAAACGGCGTCGTCGGAGGCCGCATGGCCACGGTAACCATCTCTGGCCAGACCTTCGAGGCAGGCGCGTCGATTCTCCACCCGAAGAATTACCACACGGTCAACTTCACCAAACTGCTCAACTTGAAACCCAAAGACCCTCCTTCGTCCGAGGAATCGACCGCGTTTGGGATTTGGGATGGGAGCAAGTTTGTGTTCAAGACAATCAGTGTCAGCTCTACGGCGCCGTTTGTGCAGAAGATTGTGTCGCTTGCGAATTCGGTTCTAATGGTGTTGCGATATGGGCTGTCGCTCTTGAGGATGGAGAGTTTTACGGAGAATGCTGTTGATAAGTTCTTGAAGTATTATGAAAGCTTTGAAACGAGGCCTGTTTTTGAGAGTGTTGATGAGATGCTTAAATGGGCTGGTTTGTTCAATCTCACTGGGAGGAGTTTGGAAGAAGAGTTGATTGATGCTCGGTTGTCTCCGTTGTTGATGCAGGAGCTTGTCACTGTAAGTTTTCCGGGTAACTTTTGTTTTTTCTTTCTTATGTTTTTGCAGAAAAAAACTATTACTACTTTTGTTTTTGAGAAATGAAATTAGCTGTTAGCTAGATCTTGGAAATTGTAAGATATTGAAGCTTAATACTATTCTACAACATGGTATCAGAGACAGGTTGACCAAGAGGTGATGAGGTGAATTTAATTTGTTAGTGTTCAAGCTTTAACTTATAGGTCAAGTGGTAATTTAGCATAGAATTGATAGGGGTTGTCTTTTGAGAGAGTGGATTGGTTATAATAGCTGACGATGAGGATATTAACTATGATTGCTTTTGGTACCATCTGCAAGGCATTGAATCATTAAAGATGGTATTTTTTTCCAAATAGGAAACTTTTCTATTGACGATGAAGAATCATTACAGGATTTGGATCAGGTGTCCATTAAGAAAGCAAAACAATAAAAACTTTTCTGTCCTATTCAAAAGTATATCCAATCACTCCACTACAAGACTAGACCAGCCTAGACACCTATCTCAAAACTCCCACCTGCCTTAGATAAATGAAGAAAAAAGATGAATCTTTGAACTGCTTAGAAACTGGAGCCCAAAGTGAAGCTGAAGACGGACTCTATCCCACAATTCTTCGATATTATCCGCATTTTTTCCCTTCAAAATACGTATTTCTTTCTTGCCATGTTTCCCAAAACAGAGCTGCCCCAGTACAATCCCAAAGAGTTTTGGTCTTTTTTTCTTTTACGAAAAGCAAAGAAATTCTCCATTAGAATAGAGTCATAAGAACTTGGGATTACCCAAAAAGTATTAGCCTCTTTGTACAATCTATTCTACAACTTAGAGGCTACTATGAAGAAAAAGATGATTATAAGTTTCTGCACTTGCTTTGTACATTACACACCAAAAAGGAAATAGACACATGTTAGGGAATTTTCTTTGAATCACTTCTCCAGTATTTAATTTCCCTTGAATTTTGGGGGGAATACTAGTCTTCCAGATCATTTTGGAAAGTAAAAAATAAGCCAAGGAGACATCGTCAATCAGCAAGCAAGATAAGATTTGCAATAGTGATGTCCTGATGTCTCTAAACTCTATGTTCCTTTGTCTTTGTTTATTTCCTTCACATCAAAATTGTCTAACAACTTCAACAGAGAAGCATAATCATGAATCTCTCCATCATATTTGGTAGTTTAGAGAGGTATAATCTAAAACGTGATAGCTGAATTACTGAGTGTTGAAGTCACAGAAGAAAAGAGTAACATATGGGGCTGCGAGGCCTTAAAACAACTTGGGTGGTATAGTGAAGTCAGATTTGAATTTACTTTAAAGTGTTCTTAGTCAGCAAGAAAACGTTAAATCAACCTTGTCAAATGTTATCAGATTGCAGTGGAATTTTCATACCACGTGAATCTATATCTCCTTCTAACCATGAAGGGCCTTTGCGTTGCAACCAATAGTATTAAGACTGGAATATATGAATTATTTGAGTCTGCAAGTGACATAAATGGCTGATTATATGTCACATCCAGGGCTTGAAGCATGGATGGAGATAACAAACTTATCATTGGTTTAATTTACACCTAGTAAGCTAAATATATATATTCAAATCCCAGAATAATTAGCTTTCTCTAGTCTTATTTTGAGGTTACAGAATGATGTGGCGTGGATAATTATTTTGAGTACATGTGCCCGTCTGGACTCTCCACTGTAATATGATTTGCATGCCAAAAATATGATATGGGGTCTATTATTGATATGTGGGAAGCTTTGGACGCACCATCTTGGACACTTCTGACTGTGTGTAGTATTCTCCATCACCAATAATTTGTTTTGGAGATGTCTTTCCACATTTGCGTAGAGAACTTGAAAGGAACTGATGCACAACAGGTTGGAAATGCTTTAATGCTTTGTATTTGAGCGAACTACTTTGTCTAATTAAACATCAAGTGAATTTTCTGTCCAGCCTTGGTAAAGTCCCCAAGCTGCTGTACCTTGAACTTTGAATCAATTGCTTCATTGGGAAGTTAAGGTAAATTTCCTCCGATGTAAGCTCTAGCCTCTTTTGGATAAACAAATACGACTGGTCTCCGTACATGCTTATCTTGTTTCATTGTAGCTTTTTTCATGCCTTAAGTTCGAGCGGAGGCTGCCTTGCACGTTTATTTGTCTGAGTGCAATTGCTATTGCTGCTTGACTGATCTGTAGCTTTGCTAAACCTCTAATTTTCTGGTAATTCTTGTGTGCTGGAAATGATATTGAAAACAACTATCATGCACTAATGTCTATAAAGTAGAAATTTTAAGAATAAATTCGAAATTGGTTGAAATATTCTTAGTGTTTCATTTCATTGTGTCTTCTAGGTCAGTTAAATATCTGATACTTTTTTTAAATTTGTCAAATTCAATTTCTTTTGCCATGTGCAGATTATCACTAGAATCAATTACGGCCAAAGTCTCAGTATCAGCGGACTTGCTGGTGCTGTTTCCTTGGCAGGATCTGGAGGAGGATTATGGGCTGTGGAAGGAGGAAACTGGCAAATGGCTGCCGGATTAATTAATCGTTCTGACGTCGCATTGCACCTCCATGAAGAAATAGAATCTATCTCATACCTCGGAGAATACTATGAGCTTAACTCAACGAAAGGAAACAGTTACACATGTCAGATCACTGTGGTTGCTACACCACTGGATGAATTGAATCTTCATTTCAGTCCTGCAATTTCTATTCCAGAGAGGAAACTACAGCACACACATGCTACTTTTGTTAGGGGTGCTTTAAATCCCGTAAGTTACATATTCTAACTCCATATTCTTATGGGGACTCTTCTATAGTTAACTCATAGTTTGTTTTATGTTCGCCCCATCTAAATAATTCATGTTTTGCTTTTCTTAAGGCATACTTTGGCCTGGATGGTGTCTCAAAAATTCCAGAGCTGGTTGCCACAATAGAGGATCCTGACCTGCCATTTACATGCATTTCAGTTCTGAAGCAACATGATGAAAATGATTTCACTTACAAGATATTCTCTCGTAAACCAATGACAGATACATTATTAGATGACATCTTCAGGTAATATTTTCGTCAAGTTAGTAACTATCATTTATTTAGCAATGTTAAGAGATTCTGTGGAGTGGCTATTCTTAAGTATCAAATTAGCTTAGTAAATAGTAATTTAAGGAGCAGTAATCCAAAAATCATTCAACAATTGGATTTTGATTCCTGTATATTTTGTTTCTTTGTAGTGTGAGGAAGGAGACAATTCGTATAAACTGGGGGGCTTACCCTCATTACAAAGCTCCGGAGGTATTCGCACCATTCATTTTAGATGGCCGGCATTTGTACTATGTGAATGCTTTTGAGAACGCAGCTAGTACCATGGAGACAAGTGCAGTTGCTGCTGAGAATGTGGCACGGCTTATCCTGTCAAGATTTTTCAGCAAGCCGTCTGTGACTTCTTTAAATTTGAAGACCTCATCTGATGCTAGGGAGGAACTGCACTTAGATTTATGATTATGATCAATAACTCTTTTAGATTTGTGATTCGTTTTCATCAACGAATCCGTGTATGGTGTAAAATTGTGTAGAACATAAAACCAATTTAAGAATGTCCGTACGCGACATGAAACCTTTTTACCTGTCAAAATAAATTTGTGGAGCAATGCAACAAACTTTCTGTCATCTTTTGAACTTTTTTTTTTCCTCTCCCAAATATGTCTCGAGCAATGTGTTATATTTTCAATTCCCTTAAAATTTAGGAAAGTTAATAAAAATAACCTTAAAACTTTATGTTATTTTGAAAATAACCTCTCTAATTTTTTCTCATATAAAAACTAGCCAAACAAAAATTGTTTGGACCAATCACCCTCCTCGTTTGCACACGACCGAGACTCTCTCCCTTAGAAAACCAAAGCAAGTTTTTTCTCTTGAATCATCAACAGCAACAGTGACGAAAGACGGTGATCGCCAACAACAAAGGTGAGGAGAAACTTGAATCCACCCGAATCAACTCGAATCCATCCAAATCCAACGAATTGAAAAGAGCCCAAACGCCAAGTAAGCTAACTTCCTCATTTTTTAATGATTTGAATGAATTTGTAGATGATTATAGGTTGTTAGAGTAATATAATTAAAAGAAATTTGGTTAAAATGATGAGTTACAACTATTGCACATTACATGTTTACTGAAATGCCCTTAAATAGTTTGTGCTTATTTTTTGTGAACGTAATGTTAAAAAATGCGGAGGGCTGTTTGTCGAGTTGTGTTGCGTCTTTGAGGTGTGAAATTGTGCGACATGGTGCCTGACGCACCACAGCGCGCGCTCTGTACGCTATCGCACCACATTGCAATCTTTTTTCTTTTTTTAATGTTCCTGTTAATGTTATGAAGTTATTACATCTGATTGTGTAATATAACAATTTCTTATGCGTAACTTGCATTGGATACATGGCCAAATCCAAAATAACAAAGCATAATCCACCTGACCGAGGAATAAGCTAAGCATGATGAAGGTAACTTATGAAAATCACTTCCTGAGCGTACCATAAGTATGTGTAAATTAGATACAAGTGGGATCTTTGTTCAAAACTCAAGAAATGTGGCAATAAATATAGGGATGCATCCATATCTGACCACATTAGAGGCTATATGTTACACAATCTTGACTATTTCATTATTAAATATGTCAATAGGTAGTAAACATGCACTATAGATTGTATTATTAGATCTCAAAATTATTTTTTTCGTGATACCATATTCATTAGAATTTATTTGCAAAACCCCATACACTCTTGTCATAAACTAATCAAATGTATAATATTTCTAAACCAAAAAAACTGTGTTCTTGGCTAGGGATGACAATAAAATCCGGATCCCTACTTCCGCAAAGATTCGGAAGATCCGTATATGAAAAAATGTGGATTCAGATTTAAAAAATGAAGATTCGTACGGATCTGGATGCACTTGCATCCGCAAAATCGGATATCTAGATCCGGTTTAATTTTGTTTTAAATTAACAATTAAATTAAAAGACACACGCGCACACACACCCACGCGCGCACACACACACACGCATGCGCGCGCACGCGCGCGCACACACACACACACACACACACAGACTTAAAAAAAAAAAATCTAACCTAAGTGGCTAAATTCCTAACCTTAACAATACACATCTAGTTTCACGCACACTCAAGCCTCACGATACCTCACCAGCAGCCGTAACCCTCAAATCCCTAACGCCCAAATCTGAAGGGCTTGTGAAGCCCTCGACCTATCACTGTCTTCCTCATAGCCTTGCTTGAGCCTTGTGCCGCAGCCTCACTTGAGCACGTTGTTGTTGCTGCACACTGCAAGCCTCGCCTTCGTCACCTCCCCTGAGCACGTTGTTGTCATTGCACACTACAAGCATTGCCGTTATCGAAGCCTCACCGTCGTCGAAGCTCGCCACACTACTATTGCTGCACGTGTCACCGTCGTCCAAGCCTTGCCTTATTGGATCATTCATGCCTGTAATTTGCTCTCTTGTTTCTATTAATTTTCTTTTTTTTTATTAATTTATGGCTTTTTTCTTTTTCTAGTTAATAATTTGGTATTGTGGTTGATTGATTGTATTTAATGAGTTTAATCTAATATCAACCTCTTTAAACTTCAAAATGTTGTTGGCTCAATTTAATTTCTTGTTAATTCAATTTAATTTGATTTTGATTAATTTTCTTTGCTGAATCATTTAATTACTCTAATTAAATGCATTAAATTTCAATAATGTAAATGCTTAATCTCATTTTTTTTTCACATATGCTAACTCACTTTACTTTAATTACTCTAATTAAATGCATTAATTTTCTTGTTGAATTGTTAATTATTGCATTATGGTTGAATTTTATTTGATATTATTAGGTAAATTGTTGAATTTTTAAATTATATATTAAATTATTAAATTTTAATTTTACGGATCCAGATATCTAGAATATCCGCCTACACCCATTGCAGATATTGCCCACATTCGGATCCGCATTTTTTTTTACGAATCCGGATGCATATATGTAAATGCATATTCAGATTCGGATGCACCTACATCCGAATTCGGATCTGGATTTTGTCAGCCCTATTTTTGGTATTCACGTACTCTATACAACTATCCGCAAATGTTTTCCACCAATCGTCGTAACACAATTGAAGCATAACTAAATTCATTAAGGCAGTAAAATATTAAAAAAATAAAAGAATATCATAATACACTACAAAACATAATAAAGTGAATATGCGGCACATTTTGCATAGATGTCGCACATAATCTGTGATTATGTGCGCAATTGGTGATTGTTGCACATAAATTCAAGCAAATTTATGGTTCAACTATGTGGTAGAATGACATAAGCAGATCTATGTTTGATTCGTCTCGTTGCAAGATTCAAACTGATATATAACGTCTAAAACAGACACATATAACTTAAGTTATGATCTCTAAAAAGTATCCAAAAATTATATGCGATAGACTGATTTAGTGCGACAGGCTGTAGGATAAGTGCCAATCACACATAATCAGCACTGTGTTGATGTGTGATAGACACCTATCCCACTGCCAGTTGTACTAAATCAGTCTGTCGCACAGAATCTGTGTTTTGTTTTTATTTTGAATTTTACTTATTTTTAATGAGTTTTTTCCTCAACCTAAATTACATACTTTAAGAAATTGCATTGTTTTATGAATGAAAAATAACAATATTTACAACAAAAACATATCAATTTTGAATCTAAACGCTAAACTTACCATATTAAAAGGTTTATATTATGTAAGACCAGTTACTAACCTTAAGAAACTTTCCAATTGAAGATTATATCTTCAGTTATACAGTACTTATTTGATGAGATTTGGTGATTGTTGAGAGCCATGAGGTTTGATGATTTGTTGAGAGTGATGATGTTTGGTGATTTGTTGAAAGCATTGAGAGTGTTAGATTTTTGCGAAATTTTCAAGAGTGACATTTCTTTATAAATTTTGTTGAAAGTTATTAGAACTATTTGGTCAAAAATTAATATATCATTAGTTATGATAAAAAAAAATCTGAAGGGTCAAATTTAAATATCAAACTCACAACTTGGTAAGCTTTTGCTCTTTTTTTCAGTAGCATCCATCAAAATCTGAATGTCCTCCATGTTTATTTACTCGATCGCAGCCATTTCTGAAACATTGTATATGTGTGTGTATATATATTCTTAAACCGATTACTTTTTGGCTCATATAAAAAGAAGTGGGGCAAAACATTATATTTCTCATTTATTCACGATTTAGAAACCAAAATTGTTATTGCCATTAGAAAAAAATGGCCATAATCATGTATTACGACTTGTAACTGCCATTGAATTTCAATTAAATTTGAAATTGAATATGGTAACTCGTGATCTTTGTAATATGGTAACTCGTGATCTTTTTATTAATCCCAATTAACAAACAAGGCATTAATACTTCTAATTTCCATTCAATTTAAAAATTTCATGATTATAATTTTGAGAAAACTGTTGTGTCTATATATACATATACATATATATATATACACCAATAACACAACTCGGTGATTCCTAAATCAGTTACTTTTTGGCTCATATAGAAAGAGGTGGGCCGAAACTTTATATTTCTCATTTATTCACGATTTAGAAACCAAAACTGTTATTCCCATCAGAAAAAATGGCCATGATCATGTATTACGACTTGTAACTGCCATTCAATTTCAATTCAATTTGAAATTGAATATGGTAACTTGTGATCTTTTTATTAATCCCAATTAACGGACAAGACATTAACACTTCTAATTGCCATTCAATTTAAAAATTTCATACTTATAATTTTAAGAAAACTACTACTCTATTACTCTCTTCTGAATCAAAACATACAAAATAACATGGTTATTTTGATCTTCCCTTTGCTATAGTTCATTTTATTTGGAAGGTTTTTTTTAAATAAAATTTTAGCATATGTTTTATAGTGATACATAGCCATTTGGGTCTTTTTTTTTTTTTTTTGAAAGAGAATCATTGGATTTCAACGCATTTCCGTTAATGAGACTCCAATTGGGGTTGATATTTATATGCAAGTTTTCTTATGAATATTCATGATCATAATTTCACTATACAACGTTTCATCGTGGAAGAAAAAGGGGATGTAGTCTGAAATTTTACTTTTTTAACTTTCTTAATTACTGAGTTGAGTAAAATATGTTGAAAAGTCAAAAGTAAAAAAGGGGCTCACATGTTGGATTTGAATACATTGAATTTGCATGCTTTTCTAAAAAAAATTGGCAAATTGAAGGTGGAGCCGCATGCATTTTTTGTTTTTCAATTTGGTACCAAATTGCAGGACTTTTGCCAACTACTTTTGAGACTTTTAAGCAGTGAAACTCAACTATAAATAGAGCTTCATTTAGAGAGCAAAAGCATCCCAAAAATTTAGTGAATAACAATTTAGTTATATAATTGTTAAGAAAGTACGCAATTAGAGAGTGTTTGCAGTTGAAAGGTTTTTCCTTTCAAATGTGTGCGTGAGAATATTGGGTGTATTTAGGTTCTGGAATGTGAAAATTTCTTTACTTAAATTTTGTACTTTAATAATTATCAGTAAAACAATTATTTTCTCTTGCTTTCGTGGGTGTAGGCAAAATTGCTGAACCACGTAAAATTCTCTGTCTTTTATTTTTCTGTTATTATTGGTGCGTTTGATTCTACATTTTGCGCACAAGCGGTATCAGAGCTGACGATTCGTACCTAGGGTATACGCTATTGTTCACATACACGGTATTGTTCACGAATACGGTAGAGTCAGCGGTTCGTACTTGCGAGGATCAATATCTTGTGTAGTAGTGTAGATTTGTGCATGTCTAGGAAAGTTTTGTCACAAAGATGATAAAAACCTAAGGACACTGGTCTTTAAGTAGGACCAGTGTGACCCCTTCAGTCTTCTTATGAACTTTCCTAGTGCATTTTCCCATACGTACTGATCACTAAGGTGGGAATAATTTATTGCAAAAATGGTAGAAGGTGAAACTTCCAGAAGTTGCGAGAAATTTACCCAAACTATTTTAGAAGACACTTCAGGAGGGAGGCGAGACTTGTCACATTACTATTGAGTACCTATTATTGGAGGTTAGCAGATCGATGTTGAAAAGTTTGATGGAAAAATTAACTTCGGCATGTGGAGGTGAGAATTTATGGTTGCTTTTATTCAAATTCATCTCGATGTTGTCCTGAAAAATAAAAAATACTTACATGACGAAGAAATTTAGGATCGTACGAATGAGAAAGCCTGTAGTCAGATCATATCTTGCTTGACCAAGGAGGTGAAATATCAGGTGAAAGATGAGAAGTGCGTAATGACTTTATGGCGCACATTGGAGGAAAAGCACCTACTGAAAAGTCCTAAAAATTGCATTTGTATAATGAGCCAGGTATATGGCTTTTGAATGAATCTGAGGTGTCAATGTACGATTATGTCTCAAGACTTGAGAAGTTATTTGCAAATTTAAAGAATCTTGATGAAGGTATTAAGGATGGAGTCAAGGCTATGATTCTACTGCACTCATTTCTAGAAAAATACAACCATTTTGTGACTACTTTATTATATGGGAAAAGCGTAATTGCCTTTAAGGAAGTTTGCACAGTATTGAATAATTCAAAATTTTTAAATGATGATAAACATTCCGAAAGAGTATCGTCTAAAGCTTTATTAGCCAGAGAAAAAATGATAGAGAAAAAGAAAAAGAAAAAGAAAAAGCGAGTTGGAAAAAATTCTCAGTCCAAATCAAGAAGTAGAAATATAGCTCGAGATAAGTGTACCTTTTGTCATGAGAAAGGCTATTGAAAGAAAGATTGTCTGAAGGCTTAGAAAAGAGATAGGAATAAACCAATAGCAGTAAATATGGCACATAAAGATGAGAACTCTGACTATTCACTAACTATTACACCCACAACATACGTGGCTAATTTAAGTGAGTGAATACTTGATACCGAAACAACTTATTATCTGTATTCCATAAGGGAATGATTTACAGATTTTCGTGATCTGGAATCTGGTGCAGTTATGATGGGGAATAAACGAATAACAGTAAATATGGCACATAAAGATGAGGACTCTGACTATTCACTAATTATTACACCCACAACATACGTGACTAATTTAAGTGAGTGAATACTTGATATCGAAGGAACCTATCATTTGTGTTCCATAATGAATGATTTACAGATTTCCGTGATCTGGAATCTGGTGCAGTTATGATGGGAAATGATCAATTTTGTCGTATAACGAGGATAAGAACAATTCAGCTCAAAATGTTCTAGGAACAATTCAGCTTAAATTGTTATAAGAACAATTCAACTCAAAATGTTCTAGGAACAATTCAACTCAAAATGTTCGATGAGTGGTCAGAAAGCTGAAAGAAATTAGATATGTTCTAACTTTTAAGAAAAATCTAATTTGTATTGATTTTTTTAAAGCTAAACGCTATAAGGTCACCATTGAAGATGACATAATAAAGTTTACACATGGGGATATAGTGATTCTGTAAGAGATTCAATATCATAACTTGTACTATTTGAAAAGTGGTACAACTAATGAAACTAATATTTTTTAGGCACACAGTGACACCACCAAACTATGACATAAACAACTGAGACATGCCGGAGAAAAGTCTTTTGAAAGGTACCAACACCTGTAAATTGAATTCTATGAGAATTGTGTTGTTGGCAAGAAAACAGGGTAAAGTTTGGTACAGTTAATCACGATACTCGTGAGATCCTTGAATATGTTCACATCGATGTATGTGGAACAAAAACTGCATCAATTGTTGGAAGCCATTATTTTATTTCTTTTGTTGATGATTTCTTTGGACGTATTTGGGTGTACACCATACGAGCAAAGGATAATGTTCTCGAGATTTCGTGAAATGGAAGAAATTAGTGGAAACTCAAACTGCCAGAAAGATCAAAAGATTGTGTTCTAATAATAAGGATGAATATACTTTTTATCAATTCTTGCAAGTATGCCAAAGTGAGGGTATAAAAATACATTTTACGGTGAGACATACTCCGCAGCAGAACGATGTGTTTAAGTATATGAATCGTACTTTGCTGGAGAAAGTACGGTGTGTGTTATCTAAAGTTTTGGTTTAGATCAAAAGTTTTAGACTGAGATTGTGAGCTACGCAAGTCACTTAATAAATCAGTTGCCTTCTGATGCAATTAAAGGTAAAAATCTTATGAAAATTTAGTCTAGAAAGCATGCAAAACTATAATTCCATTAGTGTGTTTGGGTGTCCAGTTTATTATCATGTAAAAAATGATAAGCTTGATCATCGTGCAAGAAAAGTTATCTTTGTGAAATTCAAAGGTGAAGTTAAACGTTTCAATCTTTGGGATCTCAAAGATAAAAAGTTTGTGTATAACATAGATGTCACTTTTGATGAAGCTTTTATGTTGAAGGTTTCAAGTTCTCAATAGGTAGAGAACAAGACCAATGAGACATTGCAACAGGTGGAGTTTGATGTAACTCCGTATATATCGAATAGTTCTCTAGGAGTAGGAGAAGAAGTTGTTTTTTGTTGATGTCCCACAAAATGAAGAAACAACAGAAGATGTAGAGATGAAAATGGCAGTATAACAATTAGGAGACTAAAAATATTGATAAAGAAACTCGAATGACTTACTAAAGATATAGTGGTAGCCTATAAATTTTCAGTTACTGATGATGACATCCCCATCACTTCCACCGAAGTTATACACAATAGTAAAAGTGGTAAGTAGAAGTTAGCCATGGGAGAAGAAATGAAGTCTCTTCATTAAAATCAGACTTGGGAACTTGTAGAGTTACCTAAAGGAAAAAGACTATTGGTAATAATGGGTCTATACCAAGAAGAAACGAGATTATCCAAATTAAATACCTCTCAATAAAAGGTTAAAACTTATAGCAAAAAGTTTTACCTCAAAAGGAAGGTATTAACTATAATAAAGTATTCTCTC
>CM031388.1:26724553-26847616 GCA_018350135.1 Citrus trifoliata | reverse complement strand
CTTTAATGGAAAGCACCAGATAACCTTTGAGAAGTTAAAAGAGATTTTGACATCGGCTCCGGTAATTCAAGCACCAAATTGGGATCTACTATTTGAGATCATGTAGGATGCTAGTGACTTTGTCGTTGAAGTCATGTTATGCCCACGTGTGAACAAAGCTTCCTCACGTTATCTACTATACTTCCTGCGTATTAAATGATGCACAATTTAACCACTTCACAATTGAGAAAGAACTTTTAAGGGTTATCTTTGCCTTCAAGAAATTGGTTCTTATTTGATTGGATCTAAGGTAATCGCTTACTCTGACCATGCAGTTATTAGGTACATGCTCACCAAAAAGGATGCTAAACCATGCCTTGTTCGATGGATACATGTATTGCAAGAATTTGACTTTGAGATTCTGGATAAGAGAGGCTCTA
The DNA here is from genome assembly GCA_018350135.1 of Citrus trifoliata. NCBI lineage: Eukaryota > Viridiplantae > Streptophyta > Magnoliopsida > Sapindales > Rutaceae > Citrus > Citrus trifoliata. The sequence goes on along the minus strand of CM031388.1, from coordinate 26,847,197 downwards.
AGAATTTGGTGGCAGATCATTTGAGTCGTTTTACTTACAACGAATATGCACTTCCAATGCACGAGAACTTTCTAGATAAGCAATGTTGTAGAGTATAGTTACTCTTTGGTATGCAAATATAGTAAATTACTTAATAACTAGAACAGTACCTAAGAAGTTGGCCCTTGTACGAAAGGCCAAGATAAAAAGTGATGCAAAGTATTACATGTGGGATGAGTCGTACCTGTAAAAGCACTCATCTAATCATGTGATTGAAATGTGCGTATCTCAAGCTGAATTTACTTTTTTATTCTTACTTTTTGTCATACTTTAGCTTGTAGAGGACATTTTCGACCAAAGAGAATAGTATTTACAGTACTGGTAAGCAATTTCTATTGGTTGTCATTATTTAAGGATGCATATCTTTTTTGTAAATCTTGTGATCGTTGTCAAAGAACAAGTAATTTGGGACCTGGAAATCAAATGTCATAATCTCCCATTCTTGAAGTTGAGATTTTTGTTTAGGGCATCGATTTCATAGGACCATTTCGTTCATCTTTTGTAGTCTCTATATTGTTCTTACTTATGCTTCGAAATGGGTGGAAACAAAAGCTACCTGAACTGACGATTCTAAGGTTGTGATAGATTTTATATATAAAGTGTAATATCTTTACGAGGTTTGGAACGTCTAAGTCCATTATCAGGGACATAGGTACTCACTTTTATAATAGGTCAGTAAAAACCCATCTTTTAGAATAGAACATCACTCATAAGATATCTACATCTACCATCCATAAACCAGTAGCAAGCTAAGGTGTCTAATAGGGAAGTGAAATCAATCCTTGAAATGATAACTAATCCAAATAGAAAGGACAGGAGCCTACGACTTAATGATGTACTTTGGCATACAAAGCCACATACAATACATCCGCTAGAATGTCACCTTATAGGTTGTATATGGGAAGCCTTGTCATCTTCCGGTGGAACTTAAACATAAAGTATGGTGGCTGTGAAACAATATAACATGGAGTTAGACATCGCCAACCAATACAAGAAGCTCCAATTGCAAGAATTACAGAAAATTTGAAACGATACCTATGAGAATTTGCGAATCTACAAGGAAAAGATGAAGGCTTTTCATGATAAGCAGACTTTAAAGAAGAACTTTGAAGTTGGACATAAAGATTTTTATTTCATTCTCGTCTTAAGTTATTTCTGTGTAAGTTATGTTCTTAATGGGTTAGGCATTTTATTGTTACTAATGTTTTTTGTCATTAGTATGAAAACTTTCCGACACTTAATGTAGAAGAGGTTCCACTCTATGAACCTATGTACGTTGATAAGTAAAAACATGAGAACCATGTCAGGTTGAGGACAATAAACCAAGTGCTTATTAAGAGGTAACCGAATGGCTAGAGAATAAATTTTGAGAGAACGCCATAACAGATTTTATCATTCTCCCTCTCATTCTCATTTACTTTAGCCACTCTTTGTTTAATTTAGTTTGTTTTGGTTTATGTGTCTCTTTTTATTTCCCCATGCTTAATTCTTTCTTTTGTTAGCTTAGACTTACATTGAGGACAATGTTAGAGTTAAGTGTCGGGTGGAGGATTTTGAACTTAGTTTTTCTTTAAACAAAAAAAAAACATTGTTTGTCTTGAATATATCAATGATAAGAATTTGATTGACAATTAATATGGTTCCTAGAAAGGATTGAATATTGTCTTAGTTGATATTGATTCTTATATTAATTTTCTCTCGATTGAGATTCTTTAAACTATGAGCAATAATACCAATTCTTTCATAATTTTCACTTAAAATTTGATATTAATATAGCTTAAGTTGAGAATTTTAGATTAAGTAAATGACCATATGTCTCAATTCTTATCTCCATAATACAATGTACCATACTCAGGCATTATAGTCAGAAATAACTATCTATAACCTTAAGAGTGAAGTTATCTTTAAGTAATTTGGGTCTATGTACTACTAGTATGTAGAGGATAATCTACCATGAGAAGAAGACTACTTTAAAGGGTAGAATGAAATGAAAGCTCTTGACTATGGATATTTATAATAAATAAATAAATCAATCAATCAATTGCATATCGTAAAAAGAAAAATCAAAGAATATGCACATAAATGTCTATGAGAAAAAAAAATTAGAGATCAAGATGATAAAATTAGTTTGACCTACTATTTTCTTTGCTCAAGGCAAAGGCTGATGATATTGGAGATTTTGGGAATAAATTTTGATTGAATTGATTCACACACACACTACAAGAATCAAAAGAGAGATAGAATTGACTATTAAATTAAAGTTAGAACTTCGACAATATTTGAAATTTTCTTTGAGCTATATAACTTATGCAATCTTTGAGTCTAGTTTTATATTTTATTTAAAGCCTTTTATTCCTTTTATGCTATTTAAATAAAAAAAAATGTTTGTAGGTATCATCGCTGAAGCCCTCACACGACTATAACTCGTCCTGTAGGGTCGTTTAGTGATTTAAAGACTTGTTGCATATGCTAAATTGAATCGTGATTTCCTACCAAAGTTGACTACTTTAAGTTTTCCTTTGGTTTTGTTTTGTTTTTTTCCGTTTTAGGTTTGCTTGGGGATGAGTGAAGGTTGAGTGTAGGGGAATTTGATAAGTGCAAATTTTCATTATATTTTACAGTTGATTTCTCATCTTTTTCTTGTTTTGGTCATAAACATTCTAATTATTTTAGTTAATTTTTTTAATTTAGTTATTTTATTAAATTATATTTTATTATGTTGATTTTTATCTTAATTTTTATATTTTTTTATTTTAGGTATATTCTGGCATTAAAGAGTGATTAAATTAGAACATTAAGAAAGAAATCTACTTCAAGTAATCAAGATGGGAAAGACTTGAAGTTACTGGATTTATGCTTGGCGGGCTGACTATAGAAGCTAATTAAATTGGCCATTATTGATTTCTTTCCAATTAAGCCATCCCGTGAAAGCAAATTAGAAAAAGAATTGCCATATTTAATTGAGCATGCTCGTAAAACTTGCCTAAGCTAAAGTCGGTGGGTGCATGGCTATTTATGGAATTAATTGCTTTAAATTGGAATTAAAATCCCAATTGGATTCGGCCGATCATTATAAATGTCCAACCTTTGGCTTTTGAATGGAAGCACCTGCAAGAAGAGAAGAAAGTAAAAACAAAAAAAAAAACAAAAAGAGGAGGAAGCCGCACAAAGTCACAAACTCAAAAGCCGAGTCAGCCTTTTGGATTAATGTCCGCGACTAATTTTATGAATTATTTTATTCTAAATTCTATTTTGTTATGTTAGATATTCCATCTAGTTGAGGGTGAATTCAAACTCTAAACATGTCGTATGATTAATATTTAATTTCGATCATTCAACTTATTTAATTGAAATTGTTTATGCTCTTCTATGATTAATATCTATGATTTTATTCTTATTTATTTGAGTGGCCATTAGATAGGATTTGATTAAATTCTATTGCTAAATTAAAATTCTTGATCCGTAATTATTTTGATATTGTAATCATTAGTAACAAATTGGAATCAATGATTTCAACTAGAGAACATAACCTAGGTTAAATAATCCGACTTTCTGTGTTTAATACTTAGATCAACCTAATGTTTTTCTCTACTTAATGCTCTCATTATCTTAAATTTAAAGAACTTATTTTAAATTATTTAATGGTTAGAGACTACTTGGACCAGCCTTTCACGGAAGAAGAAGTTGCAGAAGCGCTAACTCAAATGTGCCCCACGAAAGCACCAGGCCCGGATGGACTCCCAGCTGCGTTTTTCCAGAAGCATTGGAGCTCAGTGAAGGAGGGGGTGGTGACAACTTGTCTGCATGTGTTAAACGAGGGAGGTAACCTTGCACCTTTAAACCATACATACATTGCTTTGATTCTGAAGTAAATAAGCCAAAAAAAGTGATTGAGTTTAGGCCTATTAGTCTTTGTAACGTAATATATAGAATCATTGCAAAAACAATGGCAAATAGGCTTAAACGGATTTTAAATGATATCATCTCCCCCACCCAAAGTGCTTTGTTCCCGGTAGACTCATTATGGATAATCTTGTGATTGGATATGAGTGTTTGAATAAAATAAGACAGAGTATGAGTAAAAAAAGGGGGATGGTTGCTTTAAAACTTGATATTAGTAAAGCATATGATAGAATAGAATGGAATTTTGTAAAGCACACAATGCAAATGTTGGGGTTTTCTGAAAAATGGGTGAGCTTGGTAATGAATTGCATATCTACAGCTAGCTTTTCAGTTCTAATTAATAGAGTGCCAAAAGGGTTTATCACCCCTCAAGAGGTTTAAGGCAATGATGTCCTCTCTCGCCTTATATTTTCATTATATGTGCGGAGGTGCTTTCAAATTTGTTGGTTCAGGCAGAAAATCGAAGTCTTATACAAGGGCTGAAGTTTAACAGGGGTTTATCAGTTACACATCTCTTATTTGCTGATGATAGTTTGGTGTTTGCAAGGGCGTCTAGCAATGATTGCAGAATTTTAAAGGGCATTTTTGATTGCTATGCAGCAGCTTCAAGACAGGTCTTCAACTTTGAAAAATCGTCCATGTTATTTAGCTCAGGTACAAGTCAGATTCAAAAGGAGGAATTCAAGAATATTTTTAGGCTGAATGTTGTCACAAAACATAAAAGATACCTTGGCCTTCCATCTATGGTGGGGAGAAGGAAAATTAGTTTCTTTAATGAGATAAAGTTAAGGGTTTTAAGCAAGCTTTCCAGCTGGCAAAGCAAGAAATTTTCCTGTGAGGGCAAAGAAGTGTTAATTAAAGCTGTCGTACAAGCAATCCCAGCCTATGCAATGAGTGTTTTTAAAATTCCTCAAGGCCTTTGTGAGGATATTGAGAAAGCCATCTCAAGATTTTGGTGGGGATCCTCTGATACTCACAGAAGCATACATTGGACTAGATGGGAAAGACTATGTCATGCCAAGATAAGAGGGGGGATAGGCTTCAGAGAATTTTCATGTTTCAACCAAGCCCTCATTGCAAAGCAGGGGTGGAGAATCCTGCATAATCCTGAGTCTTTAATGGCTCAGATTCTGAAGGCAAAATACTTCAAGCACTCTAGCTTTATGGAAGCAAAGTTGGAGTCCAATCCATCTTTTGTATGGAGGAGTATTCTGTGGGGTAGGCAAGTGTTGCATAAAGGCTTAAGATGGAGGATAGGAGATGGGAAGCAAGTGAAAATTTTTGGAAACAATTGGGTAAAAAATTTTGAGATCCCTAGAGCAAACCCGCAGCCCAACTTATCAATAGAGGCGGTGGTGGCTGAGTTAATTGATGGAACCAACAAGTGGGGGGAAGACTTGATTGGGCAGTCTTTTTCAAAGGAAACTGCTGAATGAATATTGAGAACTCCACTGCCAAAAACTCCAAGACCAGATAAATTGGTATGGAAGTTTGATAAACATGGAATCTACTCGGTTAAAAGCGGTTACCAGCTGGCAGTGACTTTGAAATCCCCAGATAAGCCAAGTTGCTCAGACATATCCAAAACAATGTGGAAGGTTATTTGGGCAAATGACATTCCAGAGAAAGTAAAGATTTTTATGTGGAGGGCTGCTCAAAATATGCTACCAACGGTGGAAAATCTATGGAAGAGGAGAATTTTAGGGGATTCAGTGTGTTAGAGATGTTGTAGTATGAGCGAAGATGTAATCCATGCTCTGGTGGGATGCAAGTTTGCTCGAAAAGTTTGGAAGCTAACAGAATTTTATAAAGAGATTAAGGTGATGGCTCATCAGGATATGTTAAGTGTGCTGCAAGAGCTAGCAATGAAAAGGGGGAAGAAAGACATTGAACAAATAATTGCAGTTTGCTGGGCAATATGGCACTCGAGGAATTGCTTTGTTTTTTAAGGAAAGATGGAAGATCCTCTGTTTTCAGCTACAAGAGCAGAAGCCATTGTGGAGTCTTATAGGAGGATAAATTCTGGAAAAAATAATGCTTTGGATGGGCAGCAGTAAAATGGACAGCAAGTTTGGAAGCCCCCTCCACCTGGCTGTTTCAAAGTAAATGTAGATGCGGCTACAAATTTATCTAAGCAAAAGGGAGGGATTGGAGTTGTGGTCAGAGATTCCAGAGGAGATTGTGTAGCTGCAGCAGCTCAGAGAACTACTCTCAAAGGCAATGTTGCAGACATGGAGGCTGAAGCTGTGCTACTAGGCGTCCAAGTAACGAGGAAAGCAAATTGTGCCCATTTTTTTATTGAATCAGACTCTAAAGAAGTTGTAGAGCTTGTTCTAAAAAGGAAGAGCAGCTTAGCTGAAATATCATGGAACATAGAAGAAATTCAGGATTGCTTCAAAGGGCAGAACACGGCATCTATTCTTTTTGTACCAAGAAGGTGTAATGTCATGGCTCATAATTTGGCAAAAGTTGCTTTAGATTGTGTAGACCCTGTCCTCTGGATAGGAAATTGCCCAATTCCTGCTGGGGATGTCTTTCTCCAGTTTTAATCAATGGAAAGGCTTACTTTCTTTCATAAAAAAAAATGTTGGAAGTAGCTAATATTTATCTTGGAATGGTTACTATTGCTTTTTCATATATTAGAGGAAGAAGATGTATTGTTCTAATTTTGATGTTTGATGCTCGGAAATAGCTTAGTTTCGTGCAGGGCGATATCAAGCTAATAATCTTTTTTCAAATCCAATTCAAGAATCTCAATATCCATAGATCGCCTTTCAAGGATAAAATAGACTTTTGACACATGTTATTAACTATTTTGTTAATTTTAATGTTTTAGTGGTAAAATGATAATACTTAAAAATTTAGGTGGAAAATTACAGTTGTTAGAAAACTTTGGTGGTAGAGTAATGTGAAATACTAACTAGGCAACTCAAGAGGGGGGTGAATTGAGATTTTAAAAATTATTCAATTCTAAACAAAACTCAATGCAAATCCAAAACTAATTTAAAGCAATAACAAATAAATCAATCACAATACAAAAGAGTAAGGGAAGAGAAAATAAACACAATGATTTTTACGTGGTTCGGCAATCCCCGTCTACGTCCACGCCTCCAAGCTCACCGGGCTTGAGGATTTCACTAAGCTAGCCTCCCAAGGCTTCAAACGCTTACAATTGACTTACAGGGTGTCAATGGACATTTACAACAAGAGATTATCCCCAATCTCTTAACCCATGTGTATCCCAACACTTACAACCTCTCAAGGATAAATATTACAAATGAATTTTCTCTCATATAATGTGTTGATTACAAATGAATGTTCAATGTGTGAATTAAAGAAATAAAACAAGTTCAAAGCTCAATAATAGTTTTATGCTCAATAGCAAGCTCAATGATAACTCTTGGATCTATCTTTGTTTGAATTGGATTGAGCTTATTTATAGTTGGAGCTGAAAACTAGCCGTTATTGACTTTTTGCTCACTGTCGGATTGTCGTTAACTAGATATCGGATCGCCGTTTGACTGGTCAATATGACCATTGGGCTGGATTTTCAAATTGTCGGATTGTCATTATCCAGATGTCGGATCGCCGTTTAGGTCCAGAGACTAATCTTCAGTTCTGTTAGATATCGGCGAGCCGTTATCAAGATGTCGAATCGCCGTTTTCTACAGTAACTGCTACAGTGAATTATTTTGTAAAATATCAGTTTATCCCCAAAACTTTATATAACTATACTATATCCCAAAACGTTATACATTTAGCAAATAAATCCAATTTCAGAATTTCTAAATAATGCTTACTATTCTCAAAACTTTATGAAATTATAATATAGCCTAAAATGCTATGAATACTTTTCAAATAAATCATTCTCCAAAATTTCAAGCAATACTTGTTGATTTCAAAGTTTTCAAAACTCTTTCAATTAAACCATAAACTTGAAAAACAACTAATTTCATAAAATCATTTTTCCATTAAATATAAAACCTTAAAAATGTGAAAATAATGATTTATTTAAAATAATTTGAGCTTTTAAAAACTTAATCATTCTTAATCTTGTTTGTTATCATCAAAATCAATATTATGGATACATATATGCTAACATAATGTATCAAAATAAATCAAGTGGATATTTGATAATATCCCTTCAAGTAGATATTTGATAATATCCCTTTCTTTCAATATTATTTTTCTCATTTTTATATAGAATAATTTAATATTATTTTCCTCATTTTTATATAGAACCTTAATTATATTAAAGGTAGGGATAAGTTAAAAGATTAAAAAATATGGACTCCAATATAATATATTTTGTTCTGTAATGTCTGAAATCTATGTTTTTTTTTTACCTTATATCTAATTTTAATATTGTCAAAGATTTGTAATTGGAATATATAAATGTATATATAGATAAATATATATGTATATAATTCTTTTCCAATGAAAACATTCTCACTTGAAAATATCAATAAAATACAAAAATACAAATTTCAGTACATCTGATAATAGTATACTCACTAACTTTATTAAAATAAGGATGTTGTCATTAGAGAGTTACTCTCTCTCCCTTCCCCCCCCCCCCCTCTCTCACTATATATATATACACACACACACGCACATATATATATAAAATATTCTAATTTAGGATCTTAAATTTGGTTAAAATCTAAAAAAACTATTATAGTATATAATGTAATAGTATAATTCTATTATTCTATTACATGATGCAGATTACAATTTTTTCGAAGTTTCAATAAATCTAAAATCCTAGACCAATATATATACATATTTATTAAATGAGAGCATTTTCATTTAATTAAAGTTGATATGCAACTAAAATATAAAAAATTTAAATTTTGATATGTTAAAAATTGTCTTTTTTATTTGTTGATAATCTAATATCATTATTTTATTAGAATAAGGATATCTTTAAAAAAAGCTAAGAGAAGTTTTATGTATATAAATATAATTAAAAATAAAGAATCCTCTGTACTTACTAGGAATGGCAATTTGTTGGGATGGGCTTGGGCGACCTAATTACACAAATAAAGGGTTCGAACTCGGTAAAAGTTCTATTTTTTTTGCCAAATCTGAACTTGATTGGTTAGACCCGAGCCCAACCAAATATTTTTTAATTTTCGTAATATTTAAATAATTTAAATTTATCTTCCCTAATATATTAAAATTAAACATAGAACTTACTGTAATGCATAAGTAAATATAAACGAAAATTATGTATAATTTAAATAAAAACATAAAGTTTGAATAAAAATATATATATTTTAATTATTAAGTGGTTGGATTGGGTCGATTAAGGTCTGGATCAAAGCTCAAAATTTTGGAAACAAATCAATCCAGACTCGATCAAGTTTGATTTTTAAGGTCGATCCCAAATTTTGATCATTAAGATTGGATCAAAGCTCACAAATTTGGAGACAGATCAATCCGACCAAAATTCAAGTTGGATTTTTTTTCGACCCTAACTTATAGACCCCACGAGCCAATATAGTGCGTTTGAAATTAAGTTGCTGTAATTTTTAAGTTACAACTACTATAAAAAAATTATAACTATTAAATAAAAATTAATAATATGTAATAAATATAAATTTTAAATAATAAATTTAACAAAATTATTAAAAATATAATTTATTTAAATAAAAAATTATATTAATATAATTTTTAAACTACAATAATTAATATTTATAAAATACTTTAATATTATAACTTTAAATTACAGCTAGCGAACCTCAATATCATCACCACCAAACGCAAACTAAGTATCCAATACGATTGGAACTCCCGTTATCCCTCGAGAAGTCATCTCTGAAGTTCTGGTCCGTCCGATTGTCCGATCATCGAAGCCCTTCAGAACCTCTCTCTTTCAAGAATCTTCATTACTTTGCTTTACTATCAATCCAATTTCTCGAATCTTCAATCACTATATCCTCAAAGCTTGAATCCCTCATACGTATTCACTAAACAATTTTTTTTCCCGTCTTCTTATTCCTTTTTCTTTCATATATATATATATATATATATTGTTTAGTCCAACGCAATACATTTTTCCTCATTTAGCCACAAGGTTCAGAGGAAGCAAAGGGTATGTTAATGTTCTCATGCTCTTCTGGTTCATTTTTATGCCGAATGATTTGATTTTTTGATATGGCTTCTTTTTCTTGAATAAGATTTTGTCATTTTGTTCTTCATATTTGTTTCTAGCCATCTGAAGTATGATCGGTTTCTTTAGTAGGTCTTAACTCCATGTAATTAGCTGGGTAGTTGTTGAAAATTCAACCCAAAAGCTTATGCTAACATGTGGGATGTAACTTTAATACCTGAAATGAAGTTCTTTGAGTAGAATCTGGAACAGGCACACATGGTAGTAGATTTTTGCTACAGAAGTTAACAAACAGGTGATTTTTGTTTCAGGCCATCGTCTGAGTGCAGAATAAATAGTGAAATATTTGATGGTCTCCCTCTATACATTTTTTACCGTGCCTTCATCTAGAAGGTAAATGTTGCTCAATTTGAAGACAATGGAAACCAATGGTAGTAATTCTAATTCCCACGAAAATCAGCATCCAGAGATTTCCAATGATGCTTGCAAAGACAGTTCAACTGAGAAACTGAATTTTATCAACCATGGTGGGTTGCTTTTCTTAAAAATTACAGATTACCCCTAGAAAACTTGTCTTTACTTTGAATGAACATCTGCATTTCCTGTCATGAGCATTAATCTTTGTAGTTTCTAATTGGTAGCAGTCATATAGGCATGTCAGAAGTTGGTATGTATGTCGCCAGAGTAGTCTTAGACTTGCTAGAAGTATTTATATTAGTATCCTAATTCAATATTTGTACCATGGCCAATTTCGGCTCTTGAAATGAAAATAAAAAATTCTTCTTCTAAGATCTATTTATCTTATTGCTTCTGTTGACATCGGTGCTTTGATTGTAATCTTCAATGGAAATAATGTAGGGGATTTTTTTATATGCAGCTGAGATAGCTTGGCATGAGAGGAGAAGACAGTGGATCAGTGATCAGTTTCAAAAGTGAAAGAGAATGCCTAGAGAACCGATTATGGGGTACAGGATTTGATGGCTTATATACTGATCTTGTGAATTTGTTCGTAGCCATTATTTTACTTCCTTTTCCTTGGTTTGAATTGTTGAAGATGTTATTGTTTGAGCCCTCACCTATTAGTTAAAACTTTTGATTAGATTACTTAACATGGCAGCAAAGCCAATTTTGACCAAAAGTTTTTGTGTTTGGTCCCCTCACATGATTTCATTTGTATTTGTAGTTGCATAGTTGTCTTTGATACTATTATAACTCTATTTGTTTTCCATCCACACTATTTGGCTTTCCTGCATTAAGCTTTTTGGAAAGTACTCATTTAATAGGAATCTGTCGTTCAAAGATTTTTTTTGGCTTACCTGCATTAAGCTTTTGGGAAAGTACTTACTTAATATGAATCTGTCATTCAAAGATTCTTTTCTTCTTTTTTTTTTTTTTTGGGGGAGGGGGGGGGGGGGGGGTGTTCTCTAATTTATATTAACATATAAAGTCTCCTTCTGAATCTTAATTAGAGCCAGAGGCAAAGAATTGTCTTCAGATCTAATTGGTAAGATGTATCCATTTTGGAATTTTCAAGGAGGACAAGTTTTCGTTATAATTGTCATCCAAAATTGACCTTTATGATGGTTAATTCTCTGAAGTTCTAAAATGACACCCACCCGCAAACTCACCCAGACCATCTTTTTTTGTTTATTTCAAAAAAAAGAAAAAACAGTTTGTGGTTGACTTGAGATGTGCAACTCCAGCAACTGATAGCTGACATTCAAGACATGAGATCTTTGTTTGTTTGTAATATTATTTTGTTGTTGTATTATTCTGAAACAGTGATAACTCTGTCTATATGAGAGCAGTTGTAGTTGTGAAGATATTGGGTTTTCTTTGAATTTTTTTTTATGTTGAGTGGTACTTGGTTTGCTTTGTCCTCTTGTCCGATTATGTCTAAGTTTCTTTTGTTTACAGCAGAACTTTATAAGTGTGCTTTAGGCTCTAGGGTGTTTGTCTTGTTCGCTTGGATGAATAGAGATGCAGCTTTCTTACACAAATATGCATCCTTAAATTCTGCACCGCCTGATTGGATGAGACAAAGAATAAGTATTAATATTATTAACAAGAGTATCAAAAATTTTTTGTAAGTATTAATAATATTAGTATTAATAATATTAATATTAATACTTATTAGTATTATTAATAAGTATTATCTAAGTATTAATATTATTAACAAGGGTATCAAAAATTTTGTAGAACAAACCAAAAACTCTAGGGCTAGATGAAAGAGTAAAGAGTTGGATACTAACATATAAAGAACATGACCGTACCCATAATAATTTTGGGGATGTACCTGTAATTGTAGCTTCCTTGGTAATTAGCTGATTATACAAGTGCATCTTAGACAAACCTTTAGTACAAATCTGTGATCTTTGTCCACAGATTCAATGCTTTATAGCTGTTCTCTGTGTATCTTTCTTTGGCACCATGTCCTTTCCGTTTGAGAGCTTGTTTTTCTATCATGAATCATGATGATGTCTAAGAATATTACACCTTCCCGCATGCCTAGCTTTCGAAACTATAGAGTGTTACACTCATTGAGAGAGTGAACCAAAGTAATCAGTATTGTAATCAGGGACTGAGGTCTTTGTCCCACAACTCATTTTTTCCAATGGAGAGTATTTGCTAGCGTTATAATTTCTAGTAGGGTGATGCAGCCGTCTGTTTAGCGGCAGCTATACAAGTAATAGGTGCACACCTTCTTGCTTCCAAAGGAAAATAACCATGGAATCTTCTTTTGCAGCTGGACCACTACTTATGAGGACCTACTTTGTTCAACTGATCCTTTTCACCAGCCAATCCCATTAGCTGTAAGTCTTTATTAGGAAGCACCTTCTTTATTCTTACGTTTGGGTGAACATTGATGTGTACATTCCTTATTTGCCATTTGGTGGATTTGAAGGAGATGGTGGATCTTTTAGTTGACAGCTGGCATGAAGATGGCCTCTATGACTAGATGAACTTTCTTGCAAGACTTGCACTGTTTTGATCGGGCAGATTGATGAAGCAAACTTCTAGGTTATGCAAACTTTTACCCCTGAAATTGTGAACTGGTAGTATGGTTGTTATCTTGCTCTTGATTTGATAACAAGAGTCATTTAAGAAAATATTGATGTTGAGTATAATAACATCTAGAGACCCATTGAATTTTGGTGATTCTTGTATATGACTAAGCAAAACGTGTAGAAAAGTATTTATCTGAAGGAAGATTTATTTATTTATTTATTTTCCTGGATAGTCTATCATATTCCATTTTTGTGATGATCTTCTAAATCTAAATTTGTAATCACCTTAAAAATGAACTGGCAACCCAACTTAGAGGAGAAGAAAAACTAAACTACTCGATGCTGCATGCTGTATTATATTATAGTGAATTCTGGATCATATTTACCGTATTCTCTTTAGTATCACTGATGATACTGGAACTGTAATTTCACATGAAGTTGAATGAATCCATGAAGTGCTGAATTTTCATTGATAGGACTGCGGTTTCTTGTGTTGGGTGCAGTTAATTGCTGAACTTATTGAGTGAGATGAGACCTTCGAATTCTTGATTGTATTGCTAATGGAAAAGGTTTCCAGTGACAGAAACCACTAGCAGGTACTTGTATTATGGGTTACCCTAACTCAATTGTTTTGCAATTTCCAAGGCATCTTTGCAGAATAAGCTCTGAAAAGGAACTAACATCAGCTACTGGTATATAAAGAACTAGTTACTTATTTGGAAGTGGATATTTCGGAGCTGACTGACTCCATTACCTCATTTAGCAATACTTGTCATTTCAATGAAAAGACTTGTTTTAGAACACTCGTCGCTGTTAGCTCTATTAGAATCATGCAAATCCCTCAAACAAGCTCTCCAAATTCATGGCCAAATTGTTCATGGTGGGCTTAACCACCACATCTCCAGCAGCCAGCTCATCTCCTTCTTTGCCTTGTCTGGTTGTAAAAATGGTCTCTTTCGTTCTCGAATTCTTTTCTCGCAAATTGATAATCCGAATATATTTATCTGGAATACACTTATGAGAGGCTACTCTCGTAGTGATTCCCCTCAGGAAGCCCTTGTCCTCTACACGTCCATGCTTTCCAAGGGGATCATATCACCAAATAACTTTACCTTTCCATTTGTTCTTAATTCCTGTGCAAGGCTGTCAAGCTTCAAATCGGGTTGTCAAATTCATTGTCATATCATAAAGTTTGGGCTTGAGTTTGATCTCTTTATAAGGAATGCTTTAATCCATTTTTATTCAATTTTTGGATATATAAACAATGCCCACAAAGTTTTTGAGGGAAGTCTTGCTAGAGATCTTGTATCATATAATACCCTGATAAATGGATATGCTCAAGTTAAGGAACCTTGTCCTGCTCTCTGGCTCTTTAGAAAGATGCAGGATTCCTGCATCCAGCCTGATGCATTTACCTTTGTAGCAATGTTCTCTGCTTGTACAGAATTAAATGATCCTAGGATTGGAAAGCAGTTTCATGCTTTGGTTTATAAAAACTTGGGTTGCGTTGGTTCTAATATGTTGCTCAAGACTGCTGTTATTAATATGTATGCAAAATGTGGGTTGATGAATATGGCTGAGCGGGTATTTAGTACAATGGGAATGAGTAAGAGTACAGCAGCTTGGAGTTCTATGATATCAGGATATACTCGAGAGGGAAAAATTGAGAGAGCCAGACAACTCTTTGATCAGATGGATCAGAGGGATCTAGTTTCTTGGACAGCCATGATCAGTGGTTACTCTCAGGTAGGGGGCTTTAGTCAAGCACTTGAACTTTTTGGAAAGATGGAATCACTGGGTATACATCCAGATGAAGTTACAATGGTTGCCGTACTTAGAGCCTGTGCTGGTCTTGGTGCTTTGGATTTTGGCAAAAGGCTTCATCAACAATACATGGAAAATGTTGTGTTTGGTAGGAATATTTTTCTAACTACAGCTGTTATAGATATGTATGCAAAATGTGGTAGCATAGATACTGCTCTATCTGTTTTTTACAAAATACCAAAGAATTTGAAGACAGGTTCTCTATTCAACTCCATGATTTCTGGTCTTGCTCAACACGGTCTGGGTGAGGCGTCTATAGCTGTTTTTAGAGAAATGGAGCTGATGGGATTAAAACCAGATGGAGTCACATTTGTGACAGTTTTGTGTGCTTGTAGTCGTAGTGGTCTAGTTGAAGAGGGTAAGCAGTTCTTTGAATCCATGTTAAATTACGGTATCAAACCACAAATGGAACATTATGGCTGCATGGTTGATCTTCTTGCGAGAGATGGTCGCTTGGATGAAGCCTATGGTTTAATTCAGAGTATGCCTTGCGATGCCAACTCTGTAATATGGCGAGCTCTACTGGCTGCTTGCAGGCTGCACAGAAATGCAAAAATAGGTGAGATTGCGGGGCAGAAACTCCTTGATCTAGAGCCTGATCACGGAGCACACTATGTTTTGTTGTCTAATATGCTAGCTGAAACCTATCGTTGGGAAGAAGCCAGACAAGTGAGGAAACTGATGGATGACTCTGGCATCCAAAAGCCACCTGGGTGGAGCAATATTGAGCATAATGGAACTCTTCATCGGTTTCTAGCAAGCAAAAAATCACACCCTCAAACCAAAGAGATTGAGCTGATGCTCAAAGACATGACCATGAAGCTGAAATCTGCAGGTTATGTTCCCAACACAGTGCAAGTAGTATTTGATGTAGACGAAGAGGAGAAAGAAACGGTTGTGTCTTATCACAGTGAGAAATTAGCATTGGCATTCGGTTTGATCAATTCCAGAAGCAAGGAAACCATAAGGATCACGAAGAACCTTCGCATTTGTGGAGACTGTCATTTGGCCTTCAAGCTTCTGTCAGAGATTTACAGAAGGGAAATCATGGTAAGAGATGCAGTCAGGTTCCATCTTTTCAAGAAGGGAAACTGCTCTTGCATGGATTTTTGGTAATGTTCAAGGCAATCTTGCTTGTACAGCTAAAATTGTACACAATGACGGCCTTCACGTGAACAATGTTGTGTTTTGCCAAACTTCTTTTCTTATTGCTGATCAAGATGGCCATAGAACTTTAATTTATGAGTAATGATACAGTCACAAACTTTTGTACAAATTTATTTTGTACAAACTGATGTGGCATGATAAGATTGGTTGAATTAAATATCACTTGGCCCACATGATTTGTTTTTATTAATTTATATTTTCATTCAACAAATGATATCATGCCACGTCAGTTTGTACAAAATAAGTTTATACAAGAGTTTGTGACTGTATCATTACTCTTAATTTATTAACCTTTGGGAAATCTATGAAAGTTGTGTCAAAAGCTTTTTTTTTTTTAACTCCCCCGTAAAAGCATACGTTTGTTATTTGTCTACTCGGCTGCTAATCTAT
Organism: Citrus trifoliata; assembly: GCA_018350135.1. Classification (NCBI taxonomy): domain Eukaryota; kingdom Viridiplantae; phylum Streptophyta; class Magnoliopsida; order Sapindales; family Rutaceae; genus Citrus; species Citrus trifoliata. Next base: position 26,830,751 of record CM031388.1, on the reverse strand, counting down.
TTATTATTCAACGTCAGTGTTAAATGGTTGGCATTACCTGGATCTATTTTGCTTTCTTTTTCTTGTTCTCTTCTTCTAGCATATGTTTGTTAATAATTTCTTAATAAGCTTCCTCGTTTTTTCTTTTTTAATTAACCATACACGTTGAAAAACAAAAGAATAAATTTCAATTGTGAAACAACATAAAACATTTTTTCTTAAAAACAGAGTAATAATACTTACAATATTTGCGAGAATTGTAAGTATTATTATTCCTTTTTTAAAAAAAATTTCTAAGAATAATATAACAAAATTTTTCTAAACAAAATTGTATTATAGCAAAAATTAATGTAAAATTTACGAAATTACTTATTTTTATTTTATTGTAAAAGACTACTAAAAATAATAATACAAAAATTATTCCTATTTACTCGATGAAAAAAAATAAAAATAAAAATAAAACAGCGTATTTTATTTTTATTGATTTCTTTAGAGGATTTGGCTACAATGCCGGTGTCAGGCCGGCCTGTCAGCCTTAGGCTGCCATTGGCAATTAAAGACTTGGTGTGATCGGTTAAGAAATTGGTTTCTATACTTTTTTAAATCTTAAATATTAAATTAAAAAATGAAAAAAAATAATATTAGTAGTAACAAAAAAAAAAGATAAATAAATACAAAAAGAAAGAAAAATATCATCTTATCAAAATGAAGAGAAAAAAAAGTTTATATAATAAAAGATAAAAATTTATTTTTTATTTTTTGTGTGATGTCTCATATTTAATATCAAAATTTTCATGTATATTGTTACATGTCTCAGCTTTATTGTTCCAAATACTCCCAAAAATTTCTTTTCTCACTCATTTCATGTTTGATGTTCATGTTGTATGTTTAACATCGTCTGTCACATGTACTTCGTTGCGTGTTTACGTTGTACTCATGTTTAATGTCTACAATTGCATGTTTAACTTCAATTGTTGTATGCTTCATGCAATTTTTTTTCATGTAAATTTCATGTTTCATGTCTACATCACATGTAGCATGTTTGACTTTAATTTTTGCATGTCTTAAATAGAGCCAAAAAATGAGTATTTTCCCGCCAGTTTCATATTTGATGTTTATGTTGTATGTTTAGCATCGTATGTTACATGTATCATGTGTTCTGTTACATGTTTACGTCATACTCATGTGTTACATCAACTATTGCATGTTTAACTTTAATTGTTGCATGTTTTATGTTATGTTACATTTTGATCTCATTGTTGCATGTCTTACATAGAGCCAAAAAATGAGGATTCTCTTTATTATTTCATGTTTGATGTTCATGTTACATGTTTAACATTATATGTTGTGCAAATTTTATTGTACTCATAAGCGCATGAATCTATTATAGTATAGATTAATGGTGACGAGTGTCGATCCTACGATGAGGCATATTTAATTATGTGTAAGGTTAATTTTCCAACTTTATATGTAAATTGGTTAGATATGATTTCTGAGCAATATTGAGATTCAAATTAAGAAGATTGTAGTAATAAATTAAAGATGAAACAAATTGAATAAAATGCTTGAGTCTCTATAGTTACACTCAATATATCACCATGGGCTTAATATTCCTTTTTAGTTCCAATTAATTTATGAGAAATATTTCCACTTCTCATAATCCTCATTACGATAAATATGATATCAAACACTTATTGTGCCAGGAAAAATAATCATTTACTAAATGTGGTGCTAAGTACACATTTTGCCAGGTGATAATAATCCTACTATTGATAATGTGGTAAGATTGTCCACTAAATAACTTATATGCATTTTTTGTCAACATTGAGTCAAAATGAACTACTAATAATAGAGGAGAGTTTATCGTTAATAAATAGTGTAAAGTACTTATCATGCAACTGTGATGATCTTACACTAAGGAGCCAGTATACTTTGCAAAATCTAAACAAGATTATTACTTTTTATCGGCAATGAGTCAAAACAATCCACATAAATCAAAGAGAGCTTTAGAAAACTTGCCAAATTAATCTCATGGATCATGTTGAGACTTCACCTCTACTTAAGCTTAAAACTAAATTAGCCACTCATATATAAACCAGGGGAAAAATAGTAATTTTATATTAAAATACATAGAAATACAACATAGAGAGAATTACAAAAAATAAAAACTCAATTTTAGATGCAAAGCTGTTGAATTGAGCAGGAGGAGTCATATATTTATTGATCCAATGGGTAAATCATGGTCATCAGATGAAAACAACTCGTGATGAGAACCATCAAGGGAATATCATTAAAACTTCAAGTGATCCTTTGCACATTCATGGAGGCCCAATTACAAGAGCAAGAGCCAAAAAGATGCAAGCTGCTTTAAATGGATTAATTAAGAAAATATGGATTGAAAATGCAATTCAAGATGCAAGACATCATGAATTGGGCTTGAAGAATAGACAATGCATTGTGGGCATTATTCAAGTTATTGAGCAGCCAAATACACAATTTATATCAAATGCAGAAAGGTCAAATTCGGAATAAAAACTGTATTGATTGAGCCAGAAGTAACGTGCAAGCTATATACCGTTGGAAAGATAATTAAGTTAGCTTTCCAATAAATGTTACAGAGCTGGATTTGGAATTCTCTAGAAGGAGTTATGATCAATTCATTACAACTTGTTCAGACTTGGGATTTTCAATGACTCCTTTGTTTTTCAACTTCACTTGTTTGTTTTATTGCAAGTTTGTCAATGTGTAAAGTAAGTCTACCATCAATCATGGTGGGCTAACATTAAGTTTGTCAATGATAGTATTAATTATAGTAGGCTAGCATTAAGTTTGTCAAAGATAGCATTAATTATGGTGGGTTGGTGAAGACTTTTGAAACATCTTTTGACAAACCTACTTGGAGGGTTGTTTCTTTTAGCCTATTTAAATTCAGCAACCTTGCTATGTAATGATATTGGAGATTAATGTTATTTGAATTTGAAAGATTATTCTTTCTTTGGTTCTTTTGAGAACTAGTGAACTTATCAAGAATTTGCATTCTTGTGGCGTTCCAAATTTAGACTTATCACTCACCTTCTCATCTATTTCTTGAGTGTGGCGTCAATACCATTCTCTATACCTTTGATTCATGTTTTCTTAAGCATTGAGTCAAGGTTTTGTTTGTCTTAAATCTGTTTAGAACTTTCTTGGGAAGTTGAAACTACAAATTAAATGTGACATTGAAAGTTTCATTGTGGGATTCGCATCAACTCGGATGCTCAGGATTACACCACATGGCAAGGTTTGATTGGATGAAATACATCCGCAAGGTTGTGATTCCGTGAATTGTATGTAACGTAAATGTAGTTTCAGTCCAAAATATGCTATCACATCATCGATCAATGCAAAAGTCAACTAGCATTGATTTATTGTATTGCATGTATCATAAGCTCATTTTCAGTCCAATGGGATGTTGCCACATCATCAGTTGACGCAATTGAATGCGACATCATCGCTCAATGCCATGTTAGCTAAGCCCTACTAAAATCTTAAAATTATGATTTTACTGTTTATATATTTCCTAAGGTTTTGAGTTATTCTAAACTTAAAAAAAGCTATATGTTATGTTATCCAATTTTTGGCTAATTGTGAAATGACCAAAACACCTCTGAACTACATAAAATACTCAAATTATGATAAAACACACAATAAAAGTTTAACGAACTTAAATACATAAAATTGGAGTGTAAAATGACGATTTTGCCCTTTATAAGTGTATGTTCTAACCAACTTATTGTTAGTCCCTAGCAAATGGAGTGATAATAACTAGCAAAATTCAAACCAAAATTGAAATCTTTTTTTTTTTGGCAATTGTGTTTACTTCTTCAATCATATTAATGATAACAATTAAATAAAAGTATATGCATTATTTCCAGCCTCGAAAATATCACTCACACATGAATCGTTTACACAAATTAGTTAAATAAACTCATGCAAAATGATCATTTATTAGAGCTATATTAATCAAGCCACTTTAAAGAATAACATGTCAAACCTCAAAATCTCTAGGATAAGAATGACACTCTCAAAAGAAAATAAATATGATAAAAACAATCACTTTTAAGGAAGGTAGATTGAGAGAAAATAATAGAAAAACGATATTACACACTCTCACCAAAATGAAGGAATAATGTCCATACCTTAAAAAAAAATTTGATCTCAAGTCAAACGAATTACTAGTCAAACGAATAATATTAGTTGTATGTATTTGTATGCATCACCACATCTTTTAATATGAATTTACCAACTTATACTTTAGACTATAGTTCCTTAAAATCAAGGAGTTTTACTAGGATGTAATGTAAGATAGGGAAATAGCTAACAAAGGAGGGATAATTGGAAAAACAAAATATACATTCAAGAAAAAAATGGAGATCATTAGGAAATTGAAAGGTGCTTTTATTTTTTTCCTCTTTTTTTATTATCATAGTATATATCTAATTTGCGCTTCTTACTACTGTTATTGCTACCATCATTAGTTGACCAATTTGATGCAAAGGTCCCGGGATCTGTCTCTGGTCTGTAAGCTTGTAAAAGATCAAGTAACTTATTAGCAGTAGAAGCACAAATAAAAAGTTTTTTTTTGTTGTGAATTGAATGAAATGATTCTTAATTGTATAGTTAAGAAATGCTATCAAGCCATCATGGTAGTATCGTTGAGGTGCACCAAATTTAAAACGTTACCACTGATATAAATAATTAGTACAGAGCGAGTAAGGATCGATCCCACAGAGACTATGCTAGTTATATTTATTATCAACTCTAAAGTAAGATTTAAAATAAAAATAATAGTAGTAATAATAATAGTAATAATAATATAAATTAATCTAACTAAAGAAAATGCCAATTATAAATAAAATGGGGGGTTTATGAATTTTTAACTAAATAATAAGAAATAAAAAAATTTAAAACTACGAACAAGAATTTATTAAAAACTCTAATTAAAGGAGAAAGAAATAATAATGAGGAAAAATTTGGTTAAAGGATCATTTGCCACTACAAAATATGCACATAATATATCAATTTTATCATCAATTTATATTGAAACTGTCAACCGTAGACAACAATAAGTTCTGTTAGTCTCAATCTTTCCTTAATGTGTCATTAGGAAAAACAAGCTCTTCACCTAATCTCTAACCATTAAATAATTTAAAACAATTTTTTTAAATTTAAGATAATGGAAGCATTAAACAGAGAAAGATATTAGATTGATCTAGGCAATAAACACACAAGCTCGAATTATTTAGCCTAGGTTATGTTCTCCAATTGAAATCACTGATTCCAATTTGCTACTTATGATTAAAATATCAAGACAATTACGGATCAAGAATTTTAATCTAGCAATAGAATGTATTCAAGTCCTATCTAATTGGCCACTCAAACAAAACAAGAATAAACCATGAACATTAATTATAGAAGGACATAAACAATCTCAATTAAATAAATTGAATGATAGAAATTAAAAATTAATCATGTGACATGTTCGGGGTTTTTAATTCACCCTCAACCAAATAAAAATTTAGCCTAACATAATTGAATTGGGAATAAAAGAATTGACAAAACCAATCATGGAGATTAATTCAAGCAGCTGCCTTTGCTTTAACTTAATTCCAGCTGCTGATTTTTTTTCTTCTCCTTACGGCTGCTGATTTTCCTCTGCTCGAATTGTGTTTGCACTCCTCCCTCTCGCTCTGTGGCAGCTCTCCGTTTATAATGCTCTCTGGTAGCTCTCCTTTTCAATTCTAATTGAAATCCTTTTCCAATTTAACACCACCAAAAGCCATTAATTCCAACTTTTGAAAGTCAATTGCAGGCCCGTTTAAATTGCTTTCCACTTTTGCAAAGACATGCACGTGCACTCCAATTGCTAATTGGAAAAATTAAATCTTTTAACTATTCAACATTTCTCAATTGGATTAATTGTTTTGATTTCTTCCACTCGGTTCTATCAGTTCTTGACTGTATTTTTGTCTTCCAATTTAATCTTTATTCCTTCTCAATTTGAATTTCTTCATGCCTTTTTTATCCACAATCTCCAATTAATTCTCTATTCAATAAAATAATACAATTAATTAAAAATAGGAAATAAAAATAACTAGCAAATATATAATGAAAGGGTAAAATATGTATATTAATTAATTCTCTATTCAATTAAAAATTAACTAAAATAAATAGAATATTTAAGATCAAAACAAGAAAAAGATGGAGAAATTAATAACAAAGTATATGGAAAATATGCACTTATCACATCATAAAAATTATTAATAATGAACAAGCCATGAGTTTTTGATGAATGTTCAAATGGGCCCATGATGTGATTGCAATCAGTAACTTTAGAGTTGTAATATCTCATAGTAAGAAAATAAAAGCATCCGCATAGTTTAACATCTCAAATATTCTTTCATTGCATACTTGAGATGACTAACTCTTCTTTAATTGGTGAGCTGGGTAGACATCTCAGAGGTTTTAGGGCTTTTGGGATGATACTGAACACTTGGCTTCTTTTAGTGTAAGCAGCTTCTAAGACAAGTCTTGAGAACCCTTAGTCATCTCCTCTATTTACTATGCATATTTTCTCTCTGCTAGTACTCGACCAAGATCTATAGCTGTTTGAATAAACTCTTTGTTTTTTCAATAAAGAAAGCCAAGAAACACACAAACGTTCTTGAATTATCTATTCAAAGTTGCTACCATCAGAAAATTCTCAAAAACTAATTGTGAGTTGTTAGTGACAAACACAATGATGAGTAGCTGTAAAGAGGATGGTGTGTTTGTTAAATGACATGCGAAGTTTGTAGTGCAAGAGTCAAAAGTAAACAATAAAGAAGACTAACGATAAGTAGATTATAAATCACATCATTAGAAGCAATAAATACAAATGTAAAAGGATAGTAAAATAAAAGGATATGTATTGGTAGCAGGAACTGTGACTCACATTTTCTTCTGACTTTATGTCCACAAACGGCTTGAACGCCCTCTTTAGGTTGAAGATAGATGTGAGGTACAACTTTCTTACTTGAATATAGTTTAATTAATTTTTAGGCTAACAAATCCCCTAAACTATTAAAATAATGATAATAATAATATAAAATATTTATGATAATAATAATATAAAATATCCCTTTCATTTTCCATATCACGTTAGAAATTCGTTCCTCTTCTATTCTAAGTTATAACATCCAATAGTACATAAATCCTCAAGTTAGTAGAAAAATTAAGGAGAATTTGTTGAAGTCATATTTAAGAGGCAAGAACACTTCAACTGCAACGCAAGGACAAAGTTTTTTTTTTATATACTTAAATCCATCATTAATTATTTCTTCATCTTATGATTATTACTATGATGTGATTGTTTATTATTTAATCTTGATATGGTTTGCTCTGCTACCTAAATTCAAATTTAATTTTTTTTATCTATCCTATATATACCTATACTACAATAATTTATTATTTAATCTTTATATGGTCGGCACTACCACGTATATTATAGAGTGTTGTTCTTAAAAGTTTTGTATGATTAGCTTTGTTGTATATCTAGGAACTTACACGTTGTGACATAGGTTGCACTGAACACATTCATCTAATGTTAGCATGTTAAGATTACTTTACGAATAAAGAAGACATTTAAAAAAAAATGGGTTGTTGTACTGCCAAGGTGATGAAGATTCTGAAGAGGGCAAGCCCCTAAGGCTATGTAAAAAATAATCTTTTAGAGATGGCAATACGTAACACCTAAAAGATCAACTATTAATTTAGGCCCAAGGGCATGTTGTTTTAAAGAATAAAAAGTGCCAACCTTATAATGCAACATACCTAGGCCCTAATAAATTTGTTCTATATTTCTAAGTTTTCCTTTTTTTTTTTAAGGATTTGATGTTCATAAGGTCATCTTTGTGTGTAATAATTAATACTTGCATCATAGTGTTATCTTACGAAGCATTAGTTCATGTAGTATTTACATTACAAGTCAAGCTGGTGCCAAGTCCCAATCGAGATGAAGTGCATATAGGCATATCAAACCATAGGATCATGATGGGTTTACCAGTATTTCTATAAAGAATAAATATCTTAGGTTCATTTACTAAAGAGTCCATGTGTCTCTTACATTTTGTAACGAAGTTTGTGTATGTTAGGTAAAACTTTTTAAGAATTCGTATTTATAATAAAAAGTAATGAGATTTTAAATATTTTGAAATAAATCACCTAATTTTAGTTATAGAAGTAGAGTGTTACAAATTTGGTTTCAGAACTTAAGGTCTAAAGCGATTCTGTAGACCATCTATATACACAAGTTGAGGGAAGGACATCGGCTTGACTTTCTAGTAAGAATTTGGAATTAGATTAATTGTAAATCTTACATTTGATTTGTATGACACATCATATTTAGATTAAAACTTGTTGAGATGTCGAATGCTAGGTTAATAGAAGCAGAAGAGTGAGACAAACTTCAAGAGAACAATCTACAATTGATTGACATACAAACATTGTGGCATGACGTTTAGAAAGGGAAGTTAGAAGAGATGAACATGCTCAGGCAATACAAAGTGCAGGGAAAAAATTTAGAAACCCTATTACAGTAGACCAACGGTTGTGAACCATGGAAGGAATGATAAAAGTAGCCAAAGTACCGAAGGAACTCTATCAAACAATTCTATAATGAGCAGCGATGCAATGGAGGGAATTTAAAGAACACTTCTATAACGAATACTTTTTAGAGATTGTTCGCTCAGCCAAAATAAGAGAATTTACGTATTTATAGCAAGAAAGGATGCTCGTGTTAGAATACACTAAAAATTTGATGAGCTCTCCAGTTACGCCACACATATGGTTACAACAAAATACTTAAAAAAAAAGACTAGTTTATGTAAGGATTGTGCGAAGACCTCACAGAAGACGTAAAGTTGGCTAAGGTTCGTGATGCTTCCTTTAATGAATTCATCGATTGTGCCTTGTTAATCGAACAAGCAGATGAAGAGAAAAAAGAAGAAAAATGAAGGAATAGAAGAATTGTGGACCAGGAGAATTTTCTAGCTAATCATGGAAAACAATGCTCAAATAACAAGAAGAGAAAGTAAAAACCAACTGCCCAAATCAAAATCAAAACAAGCACCTAAAGAATCATTAGAAAGAATTCCTACAAAAGCCAAAGTGAAGTTAGTGTGGAAGAACTCATCCTGTGAAATGTCGAGCCAATACAAGAACATGTTTCAAATGTGGAAAAGATGAACACTTCATCAAGGAATATTCCAAGAATAGTGTAAAATAAGAAAATACTAATGCTTGAGTATTCACACATACCAAAGCGGATGCGGAAGGAAACCCCTCAGTAATATCAAGTGACTTATCTATTTCTAATAGACTTAGGAGCTACGTATTCATTTGCTTCATAACCATTTATTAGGAAAACATAAAAAATGTCACTAATATAATAAACAGTCATTTTAGTGTCATGGTACCATTTAATGATGTATTAAATTCAAAACAATTGGTTAAGGCATACGAGGTCAGGATTAGTGGTCATAAATTATGTGTTGACCTAATAATGCTCAAACTGCAGGACTATGACGTAATTCTTGGTATGGATTGGTAATCAAAGCATCATGCCAAGATAGATTGCAAGAAAAAGAATTCAAAATCAATTTGTTACCAAGAACCACTCCTATTTTAAAGGTGCCTATAGGATGGCCCTATCAAAATCGAAGGAGCTAAAGAGACAATTGCAAGAGTTACTAGAGAAAGGTTACATACGTCCAAGCTATTCACCATTGGGAGTACCAGTACTATTCATAAAAAAGGATGGATAAATACGAATGTGCATTTACTATCGAGAGCTAAATAAGGTAATCATTAAGAACAATTACCCACTCTTGCATGTTGATGACCTATTCAACCAGTTGTAGAGAGCATTAGGATTTTGAAAGATTGTTCTACAATTAGGAGTAGATATTTAGAATACTAGCTATGAATCAAAGGAGTAGATATTCTAAAAGTACTATTTAGAATACGTTATGGACACTACGAATTTGTTGTCATGCTATTAGGTCTAATAAATGCACCAGTATCGTTCATGGATCTCATGAACAGGGTATTTAAAGGCTGCCAAACAAATTCACATTAGTGTTCTGACAACATCTTTATTTATTCATAGACAAAGGAAGAGCATATTGAGCATCTGATGCGAAACCCACAATGAAACTTTGAAACCCACACTTAATTTGAAGTTTCAACTTCCCAAGAAAGTGCTAAATAGATTTAAAACAAATAAAACCTTGACCCAATGCTTAAGTAAACATGAGCCAGAGGTATAGAGAATGATATTGACACCACACTCAAGATGTAGATGAAAAGGTGAGTGATAAGTCTAGATTTGGAACGCCACAAGAATGCAAATTCTTGATAAGTTCACTAGTTCTCAAAAGAACCAAAGAAAGAATAATTCTTTCAAATACATAGCAAGGTTGATGATTTTAAATAAGTTAAAAGAAACCCAAGACCCTAAAAATACAAATGGAAAAAATGGAACAACATGCATGGGTACTACACCCTATAGAACTTCAACATTGTATCTCCCAATAGAGAATTAAACCAACACTTGTTTATTTACTTTAACTTCCCCACAATCATTCAGCCATTGTAGCTTATATGGCCCAGGATGTTTTAAGATTTTTAAATTCAATTTTTTCAACTAAACTAGTGCTACCTACATTAGTACAACTTCCACCATCAATTACCATACTACATACCTTATCTTTGATGTGGCATCTAGTATGAAAGATGTTATCACGTTGTACCTCTGCATCTTGTTTTACTTGCACGTTGAGAGCATGCCTAGCAACCATCAATTTACCATCAACAAAATACTCGATACCGTCATTAGCATCCTCCAAAGGTGGTATAGGATTATCATCTAATTAACTCTCGGTTTCAATATCACCATCATCCCTCAAGATCATTGCTCTCTTATTGGGGCATTGAGATGCAATATGACATATCCCCAAACATTTAAAACACTTAATATCTCTATTTCTATAGTGTTGGGAATCAAATTTACCTTTGCTTTGGTTGCCTCCCTCTTTAGGATGGTTCAATCTTAGGCTTTGAAACAATATTTTCATATTTGCTCCATTTTGACTTCCATGAGGAAGATGAACCCAAATTAGTTCTAGTGGAACCTTTCTTTTTTAGTTGTCGTTCCACTTTCATGCCCATGTAAACCATGTCTTCCAACTCAACATAGTACTGCAAGTCAACTACATTAGCAATATCTTGATTTAAACCATGTAAAAATCTAGTTATAGTGGCCTCTCGTTCTTCTTCAATATTGGCTCGAATCATGATTATTTCCATCTCCTTGTGGTAATCTTCTAAACTTTTGGAACCTTGTGTAAGACTTTGAAGCCTTTGGTGCAACTCCCTATAATAATAACAATGAACAAATCTCCTCCTCATGATGGCCTTCCTGTCCTCCCAAGTGTTTATTGGTCTTTCACAATTTCATCTCCTACTCAAAACAAGTTGATCCCACCAAATTATAGCATAATCAGTAAATTTAATAGCAAATAGTTTTACCTTTTTCTCCTCAGAGTAGTTGTGGCCATAAAATACTAGCTCCACCTTTTTTTCCCACTCTAAATAAGTTTCTGGATCATTTTTACCTTGAAAAATGAATTTTCAATTTGATACTCCCCAAATCACAATCTATACGTCTTGCCCTTCTATCATTTCTTTCACGCATGTCAACAGTGGCCTGGTCATCAAAATTATCTACGTCATCACCATCATCTTCTCCCATGGTAGCACGACCTTGATTACCTCTTACATTAGCAACTATTGGTTGTTGGCCCCTTTGTAGATTGGCTATGGCAGTGTCTTGCCTCTCCAATTTGTCACGGATCTCTCCAACCATCATATTCATGTGCTCAAATTGTTGTTGCATGGCTTTAAGCATGATTGATTGGTGTATAACTTCTTTATCTTTTGACATATTTGTGATCTGAAAAGAATGTTAGCAAAAAGACCTTAGAACACTCCCTCACGTGTTTCACTCAATTTGATGTCATTTAACTCTCGTGTTTAACACACAAATTGGCTTTTACCCTCTCTTTCAGTTCTTTATTGAACTAAATAAACAAAATCAAGAAAAACCCAGGTGGCACATGGAATATGACAAACCAACACACTAGACAAAGAAAATGAATTAAGAGAACACAAAGAACGAAAAAAGAAATTGATGAAAAGGAAGCAAGAAAGCAAAGGAACACAATTGATGTTGTGTAAACAATGTCAAGGAAAATGAATAACTAAAATTCAATTTGATGAAAGTAGGAAGATTTGATTCCTTTTGCAATCTTTTTTTTTGTACTTTTTTTCTTTTTTTAATCAAAATAAATAAGACATGCAAACCTGATTAGAAACTAGCTCTGATACCAAATTATGTGAATCCCACAATGAAATGTTGAAACCCACACTTAATTTGTAGTTTCAACTTCCCAAGAAAGTTCTAAATAGATTTAAGTGAAACAAAAACCTTGACCCAATGTTTAAGAAAACATGAACCAGAGGTGTAGAGAAGGATATGGACACCACACTCAAGATTTAGATGAGAAGGTCAGTGATAAATCTATTTTGGAATAAGAATAAGTTCACTAGTTCTCAAAAGAACTAAAGAAAGACTCATCTTTCAAATTCAAAATAACATTCATTTCTAATTTTCTTACATAGCAAGGTTGTTGAGTTTAAGTAGGGTAAAAGAAATCTAAGACCCTAAAAATACAAATGGAAACATTGGAACAACCCTCCAAGCATAGGTTTGTCAAAGGGTGCTTCAAAAGTCTTCACCAACCCACCATTATTAATGCTAGTCATTGACAAACTTAATGCTAGCCCAGCATAATTAATGCTATCATTGACAAACTTAATGCTAACTCACTATCATTGATGGTAGACTTACCTAACACTTTGATAAACTTGAAACAAAAGAAATAAATGAAGTTGAATAAACAAATGAGTCATTGGAATTCCAAAGCCTAAACAAGCTATAATAAATTGGTCATAACTCTTTCAAGAGAACTCTGAATCTAGCTTAGTTTTATTCCGAATTTGCCCTTTCTGCTTTGGATCCAAATTGTGCATTTGGTTGTCGAATAGCTTGAATAATGCCAAAAATGCCTTGTCTTTTCTCCAAGCCCAATTCATGATGTCTTGCATATTGAATTGCATTTTTATTCCACATTTTCTCAATTAATCCATTTAAAGCAACTTGCATCTTTTTTTGCTCTAACTCTTATAATTGGGACTCCATGAATGTGCAAAGGATCACTTGAAGCTTTAATGGTATTTCCTTGATGCTTTTCATCATTTAGCTTGTGAAAGTTACATTTTTGGGCCACATTGTATCTAAGGATAGAATTTCAATAGACTTAAAGGTGAAAGTTGCAAGCCAATGGTCTAGACCGACTAATAAAATATAAGTTAGAAGCTTCTTGAGTTTAGCTGGATATTATCACAAATTTGTGAAAGGTTTCTCTAAAATCGCAATGCCATTAACTTAATTAAAATTTATGTAGGCACTAGAACGTGAGAAAAGGTTCAAGGAACTAAAATGGTGACTGATCACGCCTTAATCCTAGCCATTCCTATCAATTATGAGGAATTTGTTATCTATAGTAATGTCCCCAAAAATGGCATATGATGCGTCCTTATACAAAATGAAATAGTCATTGCTTGAAGAAATACGAGAAAAACTATCCAAAACACGGTTTGGAGTTAGTAGTGGTGGTATATGCATTAAAAATATGTGACAACGGTGAATGACTAGAGCTTATCAAAAAGTACGACTGTGAAATAAACTATTATCCTGGAAAAGCAAAATGTGGTAGTAAATGCACCAAGTCGGAAGTCAAGCCTGTTAGCTTTAAAGATTTTACCTAAGCTATTACAAATGATACAGGTAAGGTAGGAATCGAGCTAATAATAAGAAAATTAGCCTATATGACAGTCCGCTCAACCTCAATAAGGAGGGGTAGGAAACTGATTCTTCTTTAAAGAACTTTAAGACGAAAACAAAACTCTAAGAAGGAGACCCCATTTAAGACGGAGATGCGAGTCATCTTGATTAAGGACAGAATATGTGTACAAAAAAATGAAGATCTAAAGAAAGAAACCCTACTTCAAGCTCATACAACTCTATATTCACTTTATCTTGGCACAAAAATATGTACAGAGACTTAAGTAAATATTTTTAGTGGCCTGAAAGGAAGAGCAAAATATTGAAGTTTGTTGCACAATATTTCGCTTTTCAACAAATCAAAGTAAAGAACTAAAGACTGCCAGGACTTCTAAAATCTAATTGAATTCCCAAATAGAAATGGGAAGAAATCACAATGCATTTCGTTATTGGTCTTCCATGAACTGCAAAAATGCATGATGCCATTTAGGTAGTCTGACAATGTTCGCCCTCTTCTTGCCTATTTGAATGACGTACACCATGGAGAAATTTGTGGAAATATGCATAAAAGAGTCGAATAGAAGCATGATTTAAGTGGTGAACTAAAGCAGGATAGTGAAACTAAGAAAAACGGGAGAGAACACTACATGAAAATAAAGTTGCTAGAATTTTGTTTTAGAAGGGTCGCTCTAATGGGAGGCGAAACCGAATATGGCTAGCAACTATGGCCTGCGGTTAAGAGAAGTCGTAGGCAATTTCTCATATACAATAGTATGGCTACTAGTTCCTATAGGTATCGGTATCAAGGGAAATCTTTCTCATAGTAAGACTACATAGTGCACTTGTTTCTATTATCTCTAATCGAGATACAAGGTTTACCTCGACATTTTGGGAAAAGTTATATAAGGATACAAGAACAAAATTAAAATTTAGTATAGCATTCATCCTCAAATAGATGGCCAGTCAGAAAGAATGATCCAGGCACTAGAAGATATGTTACCCGGGATGCACTATCGACTTTCAAGGATCATGGAGCAAGTATCTACCTTTGACTAAATTTGCCTACAATAATAGTTATCACCTATTTATTGAGATAAGATGGGTGAGCAAAGGTCTCTTGGTTCCAACTTGATTATTGTCTCATCTGAGGCAGTCAAGAAAATACATCAAATGATGCAAGCGGCTCAAAGTCAAAAGAAAAGTTATGCAGATAAGAAACGAAAGGCTTTGGAATTTCAAGTTGGTGATGAGGTACTTCTAAAGGTTGCCGCAATAAAAGGAGCAATGAGGTTTGGGAACAAAGGAAAATTAAGTCCGATGTTTTATTGGACCATTTGAAGCACTTGAACTTATCAAGAATGTTTCCTACCAACTTGCCTTTTTACCATCATTATCAAGGATATACAATGTCAATTTTAAGGAAATATGTATAGATCCCAGCCATGTGCTAGATTATAAGCTTTTCAACTAGAAGAACACTTAACCTATGAAGAACGTCCAATCTAAATCCTTGATAGAAAGATAAAGGAGAGATCAGACGGTAAAACGGACATCACTTTTGAACTCAGGACGGTCAAAAACCTTAGGAGGGGCATAAAGGAAAAATGGCACTATTCACATGTACGGTACTATTCATGGGTCGGTACTGTCTACGTTACTGTTCACGACACTGTTCATATAGACAATCGATGACGTGGCATTGACCGATGACGTGCATTGACTGATGAGGTGTCACGATCCTGTTGGACTAAAATTCTTATATACTGTTGATGGTGACGTGGCAGCATATCAGTGGACGAAAATCTCGCGTACGGTGCATGCATCACACAGGATTATTTTCAACCAAACCGTGTTACTGTTCATCCGGTCAAACCGTGTTACTGTTCATCCGCGTGGTCAAACCGTGGACTGTTGACTGATGACGTGGCGCAATCCTGAGCGTCCAAACTGTTTTTAATCCGATGACCCATGATTTACTCTATGTATCTATAAAAAGGGGGCCTCCCCCCTAATTTGGATATCTCTGAATCCATTTTTGGGATCCATTTTCTATAATTCCCTCTCTATCTTGTATTTTCTTCGTATTTTAATAAATTCCCATTTTGCCCCTAGTTCATTATGAGTGGCTAATTTTCTTTCAGCTTGGGTGAAGGTGAAGTCTCAACATGTGTCATGGGCTTTATTTGGTAAATTTATTTTCTCTTCCCCTCTAGTTTTTGTGGATGTTTTGACTTCTCGTCGACAAATAATACTTAATCTTGTCTAGTACCGCCTTGGTTTCACCGGCCCTCTAGTACAAGATTATTATTATTTGGCACGATAAGCCCTTAGCACCATATTTATTAGAGCGTGGTTCATGAGGTGTGGATTCCCCCCTCATGATTTAATTGGTATTAATACGGATTATTTAGCCCATGATGCATGTTGATACGGATCCAGATACCCAAGTACGTCAATTAATAGATTTCCTCTTCAATTTATTCTCGCCATTTTAATTCCAATTTTAGAACTTATTATCGCCATTTCAATTCAATTCTAGGGTAATTTAAATCACTCCCACCACAATTTCAACCACCCATTTACAAAATTAATTCTATATATAATTAAAATCAACCTCCTCGTGGGATCGACACTCGTCACCATTGATCTACACTACAATAGATTCGTGCGCTTGCGAGTACATTAAAATTTGCACAACAAGTTTTTGGCGCCGTTGCCGGGGAGGGTAAGTAATTTTTAATTCATAGAATTAATTTTTGTGAATTATTTCTTTTATTATTTTTTTTTGTATTTTTTTTAATTATCAAAAAGAAAAAGAAAAAAAAAAAGTGAATCTACATATAAAGGTTAGTATTCTTTTCTTTTTCTCTTCTTTAAAATTCTGTAATTTAATTTTCAATTTATTTTTCTTTGTAATTTTTTTTATTATCTTATTAATTTATTTTTAGTTAATTTATTTCACGTATTTTTTTTGTGTATTTATATATTAAGGTTGTAATTGCGCAATAAGGTAGTCTTGTAATTTCTCCCTCTTCTTTATTTTTATTCGTTTTGTTCTCATCTTTATTTTTATTTTATTTGTTTTGCATGCGTGGTCGTAGTCATTATTACCTAATCTTGAACCTATAGACCTTGAATTAGAAAAAACACTTCGCACACAAAAGCACATTAAAAATAAATTTGGAATGGATCTACAAGCACACAGGAGAGGCCATTTAAGGACTATTTTAGTCCCTTAGCTAATTTGAGCACATCATGCATAAGATACCCAAATGTAGCTGCTAGGAGTTTTGAATTAAAACCTAGTGTGCTAAATTGTCTCCCCACATTTTATGGCCTAGAAAATGAGGACCCATATAATCATCTGAATGATTTTCATGCCATCTGTCAAACCTTTAAATATGAGAATTTTTCAGATGATGATGTAAAACTTAGATTATTCCCATTTTCTTTAAAGGATAGAGCTCGTTCATGGTTAAATACTTTGCCTGCTAATAGCATTTCATCATGGGAACAAATGGTAACAAAATTTTTGAATAAATATTTCCAGTGCATAAAACCAATGCTATTCGCAGGGAAATCTCAGAGTTTACTCAGAGAGAGGACGAGCAATTTTTCGAAACGTGGGAGAGATTCAATGGGCTACTCTTGAAGTGTCCACATCATGGGTACGAGAAATGGCACCAGTGCCAATACTTTTTGGAGGGATTACTACCAAATGTGCAAGAATGGCTAATGGCAACAAGTGGAGGAGAGCTAATGTCAAAAAGTGCATCAGAAATTTGGGAATTCTTCCAGCGACAAGCAGATAATTCCCAACAACGGAGTCGATCACTCAGGAATACTAGAAGAATTAAAGGAGTAAATGAGGTTCAAATTGGCGAATCAAGTTCAGAAATTAAAGAAGTCAAAGCGATAATTGAAGGTCTCTCTCGACAAATAGCATCGTTATCGACTGCTAAATCAACAGAGGCACATGACCTTGACTCATATCCAGATCAAGCCAATGCCATAGGTGTAATGAGAAAGCCATCAAATTACAACCCATACTCCAACACATATAACCCTGGATGGAGAGACCACCCCAATTTTTCATGGTCTCAAGGATTCCAACAAAATGGACCAGCAGCTCAGCTCCACCAATGCAACAAATTCCAAAAGTGCCTCAAGCCTCTCAGCCCCATTCAGACCATACAATCAAAACCAGAACTACTCTCAACCCAGACCATGGGAAGATTCATTCCAGAATCTCAAGAATCTTACTCACTCCACGATTGAGCAACAAAACCGCACCATTGATGGACTACGAAATGAGTTGAGAGCAGGCTTCAATTCACAAGCCCAAT
The DNA here is from genome assembly GCA_018350135.1 of Citrus trifoliata. Taxonomy (NCBI): domain Eukaryota; kingdom Viridiplantae; phylum Streptophyta; class Magnoliopsida; order Sapindales; family Rutaceae; genus Citrus; species Citrus trifoliata. Next base: position 26,812,442 of record CM031388.1, on the reverse strand, counting down.
CAGTTTCAAGCCTTGAAAAGATGGTGGGACAACTTGCTTCTTCAGTTCAGACCTTGGCAATGACGTTGAGAAAGGCAAGTTTCCAAGTCAAACCAGTGCCTAATCCTAAGGCGTACATGAAGCAAGTACCAGTTCACCACAGCAGCATGGAGAGGTCAAAGCAGTCATGACCTTGCGAAAAGGAAAAGAAGTCGACAATAAAGTGGAGATGCCGGTGACCAAAGAAAATCAAATTGTACCTGTGAATGTTGAGGACTCATCACCGAAGGAGAAAGAAGAAAAAAACCCACGAGAGTACGTTTCAAAAGCTCCATTCCCCCAGAGGTTAGCTAAAGGCAAGAAGGGAAAATCCACAGGTGAGATTCTCGAAATCTTCAAACATGTAAGTGTTAATATCCCTTTGCTTGATGCTATTAAACAAGTTCCATCTTATGCCAAGTTTCTTAAAGATCTTTGTACTAAAAAGAGAAATATGCATGTTCAAAAGAAGGCATTTTTAACAGAAAACGTTAGTTCTATACTCCAACATAAAATTCCTTTAAAATGCAAAGACCCAGGATCCCCCACTATCTCATGTAGTATAGGGAACCACACAATTGAGAATGCTTTGTTGGATTTAGGAGCTAGTGTAAATTTGTTGCCTTATTCAGTATTTGTGAAACTTGGACTTGGCGAATTACACCCAACTCCAGTGGTGTTACAACTTGCAGATCGATCCACGAAAATACCTCGTGGTATTGTGGAGGACGTGCTTATCCAGGTAGACAAGTTTTATTTTCCTGTTGATTTCATTGTAATTGACACTCAACCTATACAGGATTCAAGGAAGCACATCCCTATTATCCTAGGCAGACCTTTCTTGGCAACTGCGGATGCTCACATTCAATGCAGAACTGGAAATATGCAGTTGTCTTTCGGCAATATGACTATGGAACTGAACATCTTCAACATTGCCAAACAACCTCACAGTGCAGATGATGGAATTGTTGATGTGGATTTAATTGAAGCATTAGTTGATGACACTTTTATTTCAAACCTCAGTGATGATCCTTTACAAACATGTTTAACTCACTTTGGTTTGGATTTTGATATTGACAGATCGGTTGAAGAGGTCAACGCCCTACTTGACTCAGCACCATCTATGGACACTAATCAATGGAAGTCAAGAGTTGAACAACTAGCACCATCAGAGAAGAAACTCATCCATCATCAGAATCACCACCAAAACTTGAGCTCAAACCATTGCCCAACACATTGGAATATGCATTTTTGGGGGAAGAAAGTGCTCTACCGGTAATCATCTCTTCATCCCTCAATGACGAACAAAAAGGTAAGTTGTTGGATGTTTTAAAAGAGCATAAAGGAGCATTAGGATGGACCATAGCAGACATAAAAGGTATAAACCCTGCAGATTGCATGCATTACATTCACCTTGATGAAAATGCTAAATCTAGTAGGGAAATGCAACGTCGGTTAAATCCTAACATGAAAGAAGTTGTAAGAACTGAAGTCCTTAAGCTATTAGACGCAGGTATCATTTACCCAATTTCTGATAGTTCATGGGTCAGTCCTGTACAAGTTGTCCCAAAAAGTCAGGAGTCACAGTAGTTACTAATGCTGATAATGAATTGATACCCACTAGAGTAACTACAGGATGGCGTGTATGCATTGATTATAGAAAGTTGAATTCTGTCACACGTAAAGACCATTTTCCTTTACCATTTATCGATCAAATGCTTGATAGATTAGCAGGCCATGAATTTTATTGCTTTCTAGATGGCTACTCAGGATATAATCAGATTCCCATAGCACCAAAAGATCAAGAGAAAACCACTTTCACTTGCCCTTTTGGCACTTTTGCATATAGGAGGATGCCATTTGGATTATGTAATGCACCTGCTACATTTCAACGATGCATGTTGAGCATTTTTTCTGATATGGTTGAACGTTCCTTGAAGTCTTTATGGATGATTTTTCTGTCTTTGGTGACTCGTTTGATCAATGTTTACATCATCTAACACTAGTTCTGCAGAGATGTATCGAGAAGAACTTAGTCTTAAATTGGGAGAAGTGCCATTTTATGGTAAAACAAGGTATTGTTCTCGGTCACATCATTTCGAGCAAAGGTATTGAGGTTGACAAAGCCAAGGTGGATCTCATTTCTAATCTTCCTCCACCAAAACAGTCAGAGAAGTAAGATCTTTCCTTGGGCATGCTGGTTTTTATAGACGTTTCATTAAAGATTTTAGCAAAGTTTCTAGACCCTTATGCAATTTACTTGCTAAGGATGTATCTTTTGTCTTTGATGATTCATGTCTTGTTGCGTTTGAAAAATTAAAGCATTTGTTGACATCATCACCCATCATTCAGCCCCCAAACTGGAGCTTACCATTTGAGCTCATGTGTGATGCATCTGATTATGCAGTAGGAGCAGTATTAGGACAAAGAGTTGATCGAATTCCCCATGTTATTTACTATGCTAGTATGACATTGAATGATGCACAATTGAACTATTCAACTACTGAAAAAGAAATGCTAGCAGTAGTGTTTGCATTGGAAAAATTTCGATCTTATCTCATTGGTTGTAAAATAATTATTTTCACAGATCATGCTGCTCTGAAATATCTTCTCACAAAGAAAGATGCAAAAGCTAGACTAATTCGTTGGGTGTTACTTTTGCAGGAATTTGACTTGGAATTCAAAGATAAAAAAGGGACAGAAAATGTTGTGGCGGACCATCTCTCTCGTCTACATTTTGATACAATTATAAAGCCATTACCATTGAATGAGTCATTTCCAGATGAACAATTAATGAATGTGGAAGTATTACCTTGGTATGCTGATATAGTTAATTATCTTGTTACAGGTAAACTTCCAGAGCATTGGACCAAGCAAGACAAGGCTAAATTCTTTGCAGAGATAAAGAATTTCTTTTGGGATGACCCATATTTGTTCAAGTATTGTGCAGACCAAATTGTTAGACGATGTGTTCCAGAAAGTGAAATTCAGAATATCCTTTCATTCTGCCATGAACAAGCTTGTGGAGGCCATTTCAGTGCTAAGAAAACAGCGACTAAAATTTTACAATGTGGTTTTTATTGGCCAACTATATTTCGAGATGCTTATACTTTCTGTTCTTCATGTGATAGGTGTCAACGAATGGGGAGCATTACGCGAAGGAACATGATGCCACTAAATCCAATTTTAGTGGTTGAGATTTTTGACGTATGGGGTATCGACTTCATGGGACCCTTTCCCTCTTCTTTTGGCCATCAATACATATTGGTTGCTGTTGACTATGTATCAAAATGGGTAGAAGCAATTGCATGTCGAACCAATGATCATAAGGTGGTGATAGGATTTTTGAAAAGCAACATTGTTTCACGCTTTGGATTCCCTCGAGCGATAATCAGTGATGGTGGTGCCCACTTTTGTAACAAAGCATTCAAATCTCTTTTGACAAAGTATTCAATCACACACAAAGTGGCGACTCCGTATCATCCGCAAACCAGTGGCCAAGTTGAGATCTCCAATCGAGAAATAAAGCACATATTAGAAAAGACGGTGAGGCCAGACAGAAAAGATTGGTCATTAAGACTTGATGATGCATTATGGGCATATAGAACGGCTTTCAAGACCCCGATTGGGATGTCACCCTATAGGCTAGTGTATGGAAAAGCTTGCCACCTACCTGTGGAACTCGAGCATCGTGCGTATTGGGCCATCAAGAAATTTAACTTTGACATGCAACAAGCCAGCTCAGAAAGAAGATTACAACTGGCAGAACTTGAAGAAATTCGCAATGATGCATACGAAAATGCCAAAATTTACAAGCAGCGGATGAAAGTCTTCCACGACAAGCACGTTATGAGAAAATCTTTCACTCCAGGTCAGAAAGTACTTTTATTCAATTCTCGCTTGCACCTATTCCCAGGTAAGTTACGCTCTCGTTGGTCTGGTCCATTTATTGTTCATACTGTTTTTCCACATGGGGCAATTGAAATTAAGGACCCAAAGAACGGTGTCACGTTTAAAGTTAATGGTCAAAGATTAAAGCCATATCTAGAGTACCAACCACATGGAGAAGACACCGAAATAAATTTGAGTGACCCACCAAATTTGAATTGAATTTTTTTTTTTTTTCTTTTCGTTGATTTGATTTTTTTCTTTCTTATTGAAATTATTTTTGCATAAGTGTGTTTGTTTAACTATTAAGTGTTCCCTTATTATTTTTAATCATGAGTACCTTACTTAGACCGTTCCTCCTGAACATTCTTAAACCACTTCAACGTGTCAAAACTCATCTCAAAAGGCAAATTCAATTTTGTAAAACACATCGCATTTGGGCTCTACAACCACCAGAGTTAGTAGCCTATGTTGAGGGTTTAGAACGCCAACTCAGAGACATTGAGAGAAGTGTTTACGACATCCAGTTGGAGCTTGAGGTAAATTCAATAAGAGGACGATTTTAATTTTCTTTGTGTGTTTTGATTTGTTTCTCTGTTTGTGTGCTTTAGTTTGTTACCCCGGTGAAGTGGCGGATAACGGTACTCCGTGACAATCAAGTCGGTTACTTCAGTTTCCCATTATAACTGACATTCTGAGGAGAAAGTATGGACAGAAACGAGATTCTAGCGAAGCTTCACAAGCGATTCCCTTCACTTCCTCAGAATGCCCTCTTTACGATCTATAAAGCTCGGTCCGAACGCATGCGATTACTCATGAGGAATAACATTACCTGCTGACATCCGTTGGTTAATTGAGGCGAAAGTACGATTGGCAGGTGAGTTACCTCCAAAATTTATTGCATTCATGCCTGGTTGTGGTAAAGGAAATTATGCAAGAAAACGACGAGCTCGAAGAATTTCTGTTGCTTGTCATAAGTGTGCCAGAATGAGTTGCGGTAGAAACCCATGTTCTTTAGGAATGGTGTCTGATAACAGGGAAGATAAGATTCAATTCATTAGGGATGGCTTGAATAAGGAGTCATTAGATGATATCCTATTGTCTCTTGAAACGCATCCCAGTGGATATGTGCAAGGAGCGATTCTCCAGTTATGGCCATTATTCCAGAAAGAGCATGCACGATATAGTCTCGGGAATCTGACTATAAACGACCCTGTTTGCCAGTTTATAAGAAAACTGGATGGGAAGCCTATCCTCGACCCATAGAGGGCGTTCAAGCCGTTTCTGGACGTAAAACCAGAGGAAGATGTGAGCCACAGTCGCAACTACCTGTAAATATCCTTTTTACTTTACTGTTATTTTATTTCATTTCACTGTTATTTTATTGTTTGCATTATTGTCTTTAATAATTTAATTACTGTTTGCTTTTTTTTTTCCTTTTACTGTTTTCTTTTTGACTCACGAGCCATGTGCTTTACGCGTTATTTGACACTGACATGTTACCTCATACACAGCTGTGACCTACTGTCACCAAGACTCTTAAATGTGATTTCTTTTGTCAAGCACTCACAAATTGTTTTTGAGAAGTATCCCAATGGCAGCTACTCCCAATAGACAATTCAAGAACATTTGTGTGCTTTCTGAATTTACCTATGGAAAACATAAAGAGTTCGTTGAGGCAGCCATAGATCTTGGTCGAAACATAGCAGGGAGAAAATTACACTTGGTGTATGGAGGAGGTAACCGAGGGTTATCAAAAATGGTCTCAGAAGCAGCTTTTATCAGAGGAAGTCAAGTGTTAGGCATCATCCCAAGAGTCCTAAAACCATTGGGCAGTTCGTCTGACTCATCAACTGGAGAAGAGTTAGTCGTCTCAGGTATGCAAGAAAGAATAATTGAAATGCTAAATTATGCTGATGCTTTTATTTTCCTTCCAGGAGATCTTGCAACACTAGAGGCACTTATCACACTAGCATCTTGGGCCCATCTGCACATCCACCAGAAACCCATCGGTTTGTTAAATGTCAATAACTTTTATGATGGTTTTATCGCATTTCTTAACCATGCAATAAAAAACTACTTCATTCCTTCCCATGCGAAAAAACTTTTTATTTGTGCTCACACTGCTAATGAGCTACTTGATATGTTACAAGCTTATAGACCGGAGCCAAACCCCTGGACCTTTGTGTTGGAGCGTCCAAATAATGATGGTAACAGTAGCGGCAGTAAGAAGTACAAATTAGATTTAACTCTCCGCTTGTAAATATTTTCTTCTGTGTTGCACCACCCAGGTGATGTCTTCTAAACTCTACTTCTTTCCTTTCAAACATTGAGGACAATGTTTCGTTCTGGTTGGGGGGAGGGAATAGTCGACAAATGTGGAATCTTGGTTAAGTTTTTACTAATTTTTTGTTGTAGAAACTAACTGTTGCTAACTTTTTGTGTTGAAGATGGCTGAATATGGAGTGTAGTTACTCTAGAAACGCATCTTCATTGTTCAACAAAAAAATAAAAAATAAAAAATAAAAAACCAAAAAAAAAAAAAAATTTCTTTTTCTTTATTAAGTTTTGATGTTCATTTTTCTTCTTCTTTTTATTTTCTCCTTTATAAATATACATTTTCCAACTTTTGAGTCGAAGATGGCTGAATATGGAGTGTAGTGCCTCTAGAAACGCATCTTCTAAGTTTAAAAAAAAAAAAAAAATTCATTTTGTTTTTTCATCATTTTAAGTGTAACTTTTCTAATTAGTTTTTCTGTGTCATTTTCGCATTTCTGCATGCATATTTTCCTTTCATGCTTAGAATAGGTTGGGGGGTAGAATGTTCTTCTTTTCTAATTAGTTTTTCTGTGTCATTTTCGCATTTCTGCATGCATATTTTCCTTTCATGCTTAGAATAGGTTGGGGGGTAGAATGTTCTTTCAAAAAAAAAAAAAAAATCATTTTGAAATTTGAATTTTGTTTTCGCTTTATTTGCTAGGGACTAGCAATCAGCTGGTTGGGGGGTGTGTTGAGTGCTAGAAAATGCATATTTATAAAGGAGAAAACCGTCATTTTATATTTCAAGTCTTACTAACAACCCTTACTTTTATGTATTTAACATTCTTGTGGTTTAATTACATGTATTTTATTTTAATTAAGTAATTTATGTATTTTAGGGGCATTATAGTCATTTCACAATAAAGGAGAGATCAGACGGCAAAACGGACATCACTTTTGAACTCAGGACGGTTGAAAACCTTAGGAGGAGTATAAAAGGAAAAATGGCACTATTCACATGTACGGTACTATTCACGGGTACGGTACTGTCTACGTTACTGTTCACGACACTGTTCATATAGACAAATCGATGACGTGGCATTGACCGATGATGTGGCATTGACTGATGAGGTGTCACGATCCTGTTGGACTAAAATTCTTATATACTGTTGATGGTGACGTGGCAGCATATCAGTGGACGAAAAATCTCGCGTACGGTGCATGCATCACACAGGATTATTTTCAACCAAACCGCGTTACTGTTCATCCGGGTCAAACCGTGTTACTGTTCATCCGCGTGGTCAAACCGTGGACTGTTGACTGATGACGTGGCGCAATCCTGAGCGTCCAAACTGTTTTTAATCCGATAGCCATGATTTACTCTATGTATCTATAAAAAGGGGGCCTCCCCCCCTAATTTGATATCTCTGAATCCATTTTTGGGATCCATTTTCTATAATTCCCTCTCTATCTTGTATTTTCTTCGTATTTTAATAAATTCCCATTTTGCCCCTAGTTCAATTATGAGTGGCTAATTTTCTTTCAAGCTTGGGTTGAAGGTGAAGTCTCAACATGTGTCATGGGCTTTATTTGGTAAATTTATTTTCTCTTCCCCTCTAGTTTTTGTGGATGTTTTGACTTCTCGTCGACAAATAATACTAATCTTGTCTAGTACCGCCTTGGTTTCACCGACCCTCTAGTACAAGATTATTATTATTTGGCACGATAAGCCCTTAGCACCATATTTATTAGAGCGTGGTTCATGAGGTGTGGATTCCCCCCTCATGATTTAATTGGTATTAATACGGATTATTTAGCCCATGATGCATGTTGATACGGATCCAGATACCCAAGTACGTCAATTTAATAGATTTCCTCTTCAATTTATTCTCGCCATTTTAATTCCAATTTTAGAACTTATTATCGCCATTTCAATTCCAATTCTAGGGTAATTTAAATCACTCCCACCACAATTTCAACCACCCATTTACAAAATTAATTCTATATATAATTAAAATCAACCTCCTCGTGGGATCGACACTCGTCACCATTGATCTACACTACAATAGATTCGTGCGCTTGCGAGTACATTAAAATTTGCACAACACATATCAGTTTATGAACTGATCATCTTGAGTCTAAAATGGATTCGATCATTTCCCAGATGCAGCAAATTTACCAGAATCTCCAATCCAGAATCTCTCAACTAGATTCGGAACTAAGAGCAATGCTGAGTCATAACTGTTATGGCCCAGAATTTGATAAAAAAGAAAAGAAAATCCGAAAGCTGAAAACAGAACTCGAACATATCAAGCTGGAAAGGTAAAGGCCAACCTTATTTACCACATCTCTACTATTACTTACTATCAGCCCAGCCTTCCATCCTTTTGCACCTATGCTTTCTCCAATCAAGCCCCAAGATCCGTCCAAATTATTTGGTATGACCCATACTTTGTTTAGGAAGTATCATCTGCCAAAAGCATCTAAATCCACATCTCATCCTCGTCCACGTCTAGATAAATAGTTTTTCCATCCACCTTTATCTATCACATAACCGCAATCACCCATCTATACTCAACTTTCTCCTCAACTAAAACCTACTCAGGCTAAAGATAAATCACCAATGCAACAATTTAGTGCACAGATAATCTCAGACACATCCGATACAGACCAAACTTCTGATTCAAACCTAGCCGTTTCAGTTGATTCAACTGAATCTGAAACAGAATCTTCCCTCGCATATTCTATATCATCTAGTGATTCTGAAAAATCCTATGCTGACATCACTAGAATCCTTATGGCCCAACCTGAAGACATTGAGCATGCTCAATCCTCAAGAACTGACTCTTTCTTTGAAATACCCTCAGATATTGAGGAAGACCAACCCGAAGCATCCTCCGCTCCACCTCGGCCTACTCAATCCCAAACTGATCATAAACCTTCAAATGGTCCATGGTTCACTTTTGATGATATCCCTGCAGCTAAATGGAGAGATCGATTATCTGAAATGGCTGCTTGGACAGATCTCTAAATGTTAAGAGCAAATGCTACTACAACATCAGTCCTTAGAGAACTTGCTACCCGTTTTACGGGATCTTTACGAGATTGGTTTGATACTTTAGGAGAGTACAGACAATTACAGTTTGTGTAGCTTCCTAATGTCTCAACTGCTCTTACTGTCATTCATAAACAATTCATCGGAGAATCAACAGCAGTCTTTGAAGCTGCAAGAAGAGACTACCTCAATATGAAATGCTGTTCACTCAACTCTAAAGATCTTGATTTCCATTATAAACGGATGTCAATCCTTTTTTACAAGCTTAATGGGTTCAATGATCCAACTCTCAAACATGTATTTATGGCATCTTTACCTGAAGAATTGCAACCAGATATACAGAGGTAGCTTACGAGTCTCAATTTCACCATTGACAACATTTCTTTGGGAAAGATCTTTCAGATCACCAAAGGATGTTTGGAAAAATTATGTGAACAGAAACAGTTCTTCAAAGAATTATTAAAAGACAAAGAGCCTTTCCGAAGTGCATGTAAAAAGCCTTACTTGTAGATCAAATGCAAGAAAAAGAAGGATTGTGATTGCAGCACCAAAAAGAATAAGCATTTCCGAAAGTTCAAAAACCCAGACTTGTTTCCTAGATCAAAATCCAGGCCCAAATCTTACAGATTTTTCAGGAAAGGGAAAAGTCAAGCCGATGCTTCATTTGCAAGAAAAAAATGCCATTATGCTAAAGATTGCCCCCAACAAAAAAGATAAAGCCATCAGACTACTTGAGCATTTACAAGCCACCACTAATTATTCTCCTCACAAAGATGAAATTGAGTTCTATTTCTCATAATATGAGGAGCCCACTGATGAAACAGTGTTCGCACTGCAAAACTCATCCGATGATTCTGAAAATGATGAGTTTCAGACTATTTTTCACCAACAACTTTTGTCTCTAGACACTACCATCCCTATCTCTTCCATAAAACTCCACATCTTACCCTCCAAATCCCAGAGACCTATTCCCGCCATTGGCCTTCTTGATACCGGAGCCCAAAGAAGTATGATAAACCCAGACATACTTCCATCCCAGTCTTGGCAACATTATGAAAAAAATTTCAAAGCAGTCAATGGAAAACTCTTCACCACCACATTGATTACCAAAAACCCCATTGGTATTCAAATCTTTCCAAATTGTGTTATCTGGACAAAAGTCATCTGTTCTTATCTGTCTAATAAGGATATCTTGTTAGGTTTTGATATCATTCACCAGATAAAACACCTCCAAATCATTCCAACTGGAATTCGAGTCAAGTTCATGTTTAAACCATTCACCAATGTTTTAAAGCTTTATGGTTTATCTAAAACCTCCCAGCCTTTCCAAGACATTTCCATAAAATTTTTAACGTTTTGTCCTGAGTCACATGCTGATTTTCACCATCCAAATCCTCTGTGGAAAAATCCACAATTCGTTGTCCAATTACCTTTCAAGTTGAATAAAGATGTCAATCCAACCAAATCCACCCATCCCGGAATGAGACCTACTGACTTAGTCCTAACCCAACAGGAATGTTCTCAGTTGCTAGCCCAAGGTCTAATTGAACCCATAAGTTCTCAATGGGCTTGTCAAGCTTTTTATGTTGAAAAGCATTCTGAGATTGTTAGAGGAAAAAAATGATTAGTCATAAACTATCAGCCTCTAAACATGTTTTTACAAGATGACAAATTCCCTTTACCAAAAAGACAGAGCATGTTCACTTATCTAAAAAATGCTCAAATCTTTTTAAAATTTGATCTTAAATCCGGATTTTGGCAACTTGGAATTAAACCTTCCGAACGTTACAAAACCGCTTTTTGCATTCCCAATGCTCATTACTAATGGATAGTTTTACCCTTTAGTCTTAAGACAGCCCCTTCTATTTTTCAAAAATCCATGGTTCAAATCTTCTAACCCATCTTGCATAGTGCATTGATTTACATTGACGATATTTTGTTATTTTCATGTACACAAAATGTCCATTGCAATTTGTTAAATCAGTTCTTTTATATTATCCAATCCCATGGAATCATGTTATCAGCTAAGAAAAGCACTATTGCCACCACTAACATTGAATTCCTTGGAATGACTATCAAAGATGGCCACTATCAGCCAGGAAAATACATTGCCCAAGAACTCATCCATTTTCCCGACCAGAATCTTTTCAAAAGGGAAATCTAGCAGTTCCTTGGTATTATTAATTATATCAGGGACTTTATCCCTCATGTTGATTATCACACCCGCCAGCTGTCAATCTTGCTAAAGAAAAATCCACATTTGTGGAATAACCACCACACACTTGCTTTCACCACTTTAAAGCAAATTGCACAAAATCTACCACCATTAAAACTCATCATTGATGGTAAGCGAATATTGCAGACTGATGCAAGTGATGAGTCATGGGGGGCCATCCTGCTTGAAGAAACAGATGGCAAGGAGCACTTTATTGCCTATGCCAGTGGACACTTTTCTGACACACAAATCCATTACCACAGTGTGTTCAAATAAATTTTAGCTGTCAAGCATGGTATTCAAAAGTTCGAGTATCATCTTATCGGCTATCTCTTTCTTGTCAGAATGGAAAACTCAGCATTTCCCAACATCATGAATTTCAAAGGAAAAAATGTTCTAGAAAAGATGTTGCTCTGATTAAAAGACTGGTTTTCAAAATATGATTTCTCAGTGAAGCATATAAAAGGAGACCACAACCTTATTCCTGATATGCTCTCAAGACTTGCTAAACCGGACATGTCCTTGTTTTTTATATCCTCATATTACCATTTTCCTGTTATTTTCATGGCCACTTCACTTCCCTCACAAGCTCTTACCAAAAAATTCTTTCCCCTTGGAAAGACCTTCACCACAGTCTTTGCCATCCAAGAGTTTGCCAAAAAAGCTGTTTTTAGATTTTTCATGAAAGTCTATCTCCTATCAGACTCTTTTCCATTCTCAACCTTCCATCCTGAAAACTTTTTTTTATAGGTTTAACCCTGGATGATTCTAGAGAAATTTCAGAAGATGAATTATGGTACATCTGGTGCCTCACCGTCCTCTATGCCACAAAACTGATTGTTCCAGTTACAGCCACCTTAGAACACTTGCTCAATCCAAACAAAGCAACCTCCCTCCTCTGGATACTTCTTGAATGGTTTTCTCCAATTCCATGGTGGAGACAAAAACTCCAACAATTGTCTCAAGTTCATAATTTGGAACGTATGCCATCCTCCGAAGCAAAAATGTGGACATCTGTGTTCATTATTCATAGACCATACTTCCAACACCCCGACACAAACTGCTTCTGGACTCAAGATCAAGTCTTTGAATGGTTCACTACACCTCACCTATCCATCCTTGAACAAGATGAGAGAGTCCAAAAAGAACTCTATAACTTCCTTTGTGAACTAAACCACCAGTCTGCTCCACACAGAGACATTTCTCACACCTCCCTTTATGATATCATTATGATTCCCACCCCTTCAGCAATTTTCAAACCAAAATCTACGGGAATCATCATCAAGGAAGAAAAACCAGACTTAATTGATTTTCTCTACCAAGATGCACAAGACCCATGGGAAGAATTCCTTCCTCTAAGCCAACATCTCTAACAGTTTCCACAACCAACCATGTATGAACCAGGATCCTCATCTCATCCCTCCAAAGTTGACAAGGCCACTCAAATGCCGAGCCCCAAGTCCCAGTCATCACTCCCCAAGCCCGAATACCAAAGAGATTGCCCTTATCCACTTTACCGTGGTCCCCACTGTAAGCATCCAAAGCTCTCCAAAACCTTTTTCCCAAAATCCAATCATGACACTGACTCAGATGAAACCGAAAGCTCATCCGAAGACGACTACATGAATCGCCGCTCTCCATAAAGTAGTTTGTCTTGTTGTAATAATTATGTTCTACTTTAATTATGTTCACTTTATGGTTTTGTCATGTATAATTATTAAGGCTTGCTTTTACTTTAAGCTTTTGCTTTTGTCAAAGTCATGCTTTATTTATTAAAGCACACTTTGTCCTTTGTAATCATGAAAGTTGTCATGATTTATCTTTTTCCTTTTGCTTTTGTAAAAGATAGGGGTCCTATCCTATCTTCTCCGAGAATTCTCCTATATAAAGAATTCTCCCTTCGTTTGTAAGATAGAAGTTTTCCGACGAAATAAACTCTCGTGTGTTTCCTTCAAACTATGAGTTTCTAACTTCTCTTTTTCTCTCTGTCAATGAAGCTCTAATGTTTTTCAAACTAAGAAGCAAACCTTGCATCTGTTCATTTTGAAACTTAAGGAAGTATGCTCTGCACTTGCCTCAAGTAAGGATCCTGTGCATCAGAAAACTTTTGATGATTTCTTATCTGGTTTGGTACCCTATTTTAGACTAAAGGAAAGTCTATATTGGGTTATATAACCTAAAATAAAAATGTTTTAAAATTTTTCTTGATTCTCCATTTAAGTATATCGGCTAGAAACCAGAACTTGCAGGCTACTGGCCCTAAGGACAGACTTTGTGCTGTTGTAGATCAGGTAGAACAACACCACGTACTTCTTATGGTATCAGAGCCACACTTCCTTCAGTGTATCCATGGCTGACTCGTCTCATCGAACTCAGAAGAGAAAACCTGCTCCCAGTAGGACTTCCATACCTCCTCGAGAAACCTCTAAATTCGAAAGAATTCACTTCCCTACAGCCCTATTGGCCAAGTGCTTTGAAGACCGCTCATGGACAACTCCTGCTATGTTGATATAGAAGACTTTAAAGAGTTGATTGTTTGTGGTAGAAGTGTTAGAAAAATGCTACTACCTTGAGAGTCGGCTATAGATTTTGATGATAGAGTATATCCTAATCTAGTCTGTGTTTTATATTCGAACTTGGAAATTTCTACAACTCGATTAGATAGGATAGTTATTTATGTTGGGGGCGTTCCCATTGAATTTGATGTTAAGAACTTGATCAAAATCCTAGGAATTCCGAATACTGGACATAGGATTTACACATCTGGAAAAGCTCTTTCGTTTGCCAGCTTTTGCTGATCATCTTGGTGTTTGAAACATTTGTCGGTGTCGGGATCTTACTAGTGATATTTGTTCTCTTCCTTTTCGGTCTCAATTATTGCCTCTATAAGTTCAAATTCTTCACATTATTTTACAACACATTATCACTCATAGGAAGGGTCAATCGGATGAGGTAACGAGGTTGGATGTTGGGTTATTGGATAATCTTCTTACAGGGAGACCTATTAACCTTGGGTATGTCATTTTGAGACACATGTTGAGTACTCATGTGGTTAACCACCACCCACTTCCTTATGGCAGTATCATCTCTAAGATATTATGGCTATGACTAGTATTGGCTTTTCTCGGAAAAACGGCGAATGGAACAAGACCTCCAACTTCAAGAGCCGAGACATTTTGGTTACTTTGGAAGATGATGGAATGCTTAATGATATTTATTCCCCCGATCAGCTTCCCGACTTTAGGCTCAGAGCTCACCCTCCACCTCCTCCTCGTCAATGTGTACCCCAGCCTCCATCTGATTTTGACACTGAGGAGAGTGAGCTGGATACTGATCTTCCTCCAGCTCCTGTACAGCTACCAGTAGGGATGGCAACTGGATCGCTCCATACTGGATATCCATAATATCCATCCAATTGGATCGGATAATATCCATCCAAATTTTTTTGGATCTTGAAATAGATATTTTAAAATTATATCCAGATGGATATGGATAATTATTTTTACCCAATGAATATCTATTTAACCCAACACAATTTTAAAAAGTTTTAATTTTATAAAATTAAAAATGTAATAACCAAACAACTATAAAAAGAAAAAAATGATTTTAATTTGACAATTTAAAATCATTTTTACTTAATTCATGTTTAAAATCATTTTTACTTAATTCATGTTTAAAATCATTAGAATATTCTCAACACTAATATTCACTTGCGCCTGCTCTTCTCGATACTCCACAACTCTCAGTCTCTCCCTTGATGGCTTCGAACACCACGAGCTTCCTCTGCTGTAGACGAAGACGAAGTCATTTTAGAATTCGTGAAATTAGGGGCTTCATTGTTGACTTGTTGATTAGGGCATGATTGGGGATTTACGGTGGAAGTGGAAAATCGAGAAGAGCAAGTGATTTGACGGAGATTAGGGAGTAATCGTGTACGGCCGCTCCTAACGTTAATCGATGTCACACTGCGCGAGAGTAGGCGTTTCACTGCTGTTCTGTACATCATGTTCGTGTTGTGTTCGATAATTTGCTTCACTGAAGTGAAGTGACGCGAGCTCAGGCAACGGACTGAGCTGCAATTTGTTTTTCAAATTTTCTAAAATAATTTTAATTAGCTTTTAAAATTAATGATTTTAGGAAATAGAAAATAAAAAAGAATTTTTTAATGTAATACATCATTAATCAACTTTTACTTTATTATTATGTTATATTATTTTTTAAATTTAGAAATACAAATTTAATGTCCATGGACATCCATGGATATCCATATTTGTGTGGATATAGACAAATCCATCGTAGATAATCATGGATTTATACATGGGTGGACAATATCCATATCCAACTAGATATTTGCCATCCCTAGCTACCAACTTCGGACACTCTGCAGCAGTTGGTTGATGATGCTCGCAGACTTTCCGAGCAGCAGCAGTAGATCCTCGACAAAATGGATGTCTTTTCCATGCAACAGCAGCAGCTCCAATACAAAATTTAGACCTTTCAAGAGCAATGTATAGACCAGCAACTCCAGCTCATTGTTGGACAGCACACCCTCCTTCGCTATTCCTGGCAGTTCATCTTCGCAACCTCTCTCTTACTATCTGACTTTGCTTTTCGCACATACATTTCATCTTATGTTTATATATGTGTTTTGACATTTATATATTTATGTTTGGATTGCATAACTATTTCTTGATGATTTGGATGATGGATGGTTATATGTGTGTGGATTGATGCATTGTAGGCGTTGTTGGTTTGTGAAAATTGTTTAAGTTTATTTTAAGTGTTTTAACCATATTTTGTATTTGAGGATATGTTTATTTTTAAGAGGAGTTTTTGTTGAAATTTTTGCTCGCATATCATGGGTAATATCTACTTATCCTTTTCTATCTTTTCTTTTTTATGATGAAGGGAGAGATAAATATGATATGTCTTGCATTTTGAATCTTCAATAATATGTTTTTGAAAAATTTGTATTTAATCCTATTTGTAGTTAATTAAAAGCTAAGCCCTAAAAAAGTAGATTTCATAGAAAACGTAAACTATAAATATACAAGACTAAGAGAGTATTACACTTATGATTTATATACTAGGAGTAGATCCTATAACCTAGCACTTCTTTGAATTGGATTAATTTTTCTTAAATTATTTTTGTTTAACTATTGATTACTAGATTTTTAAATTCCTTATACTCGGACCTACCAAGTTATATTATAACCAGGCAGTCTTATATTTGGGGATAATCGAAAAGAATTTAGACCTATTACAAAGAGATGTAGGCAATTAAAACCCTAGAACTAATTAATTAATGAGTTAATTAATTAAACTCCTTAACAAAGTGAAGCCTAAGAAAATCTCCAATATAATTAACCTAATTATATTAAAAACTCAAAATTAATTAAAATTAATTAATTTTCTAAAAACATTATTCACAATTGCTATTCACAGTACTATTACATGTACTGTTCATGTAATTGTTCATCCACATAAAAAACATTAATTTTGTTAAAAGTAATAAAATGCAGAAATTAAATGACACGGAGATTTTTACATGGTTCAAATTAATCAATCCTACATCTACAAGGGCACGCCTAGAAAAAAAATTATCTAAGTTAAGATGTTACAACCTTTAGATTTACGAAACTTAAGACTCTCAATTATAGTTTATCACCATACAATTTGCTCAACCTCATACTCAATCTGCTTTTCTTGAATAACTGCTACCCCTTTTAGTCATTGATCCTCAAAACACTTCGCAAAGTGATCAATTGCAGTTCTTTAATTCTTCAATGCCTAGTGATTCGAGATCTACATTGACTTTCTACAGAGATGAAAAGAAATAGTCTCATTCAAAGACCTGATTGAATAAGACAATAAAATAAATCAACATAACATCGTGTGCCAAATTCGAGCTCTCTAGGGAAGAGACTGAATTTTGCTTCTCTGCTTTATTCTCTATATTGTACTACTTCAATTGTGACATATCTTTTTTATATACGCACTAGTTTCAAAAAAATTCGTAAGTCTTAAAAAACTTGGATTCTTTCAAAATAAGAGTTTATTTCTCTTATAATTCTTATGAATCTGAATAGGAATAAATATGATATTCTTGCCTTGCTTGCATTTTAAGAAATATATAGAGCATTTAAAACTTTCTGTTTGAACCAATTCTATCTCTAAATAAATCTTGCGAGCTAATTATAGAATCTCGTCACTAATTAATTTCCTAAATTAGACAACTAATTAAACCAGGAAACAAATATTCTTATTAAATTGGAATTTTATTAAATTAGGAATTTAATAAATTAAACCTTATTTCAAGATATTCAATAAATAAAATTCCAATTTAACGAGACTTACCATAAGATGCCAACTCTATAAATAATGGAATTAACAATATTAAACCACTTTTGAGCCATGTTAGTGCATCTGCATTTTCTCGCCAGTTGACATACCCTACTTGAATTCAGAAATAAAGTTTTTTGTTGAAACATGCACATGTCCTTGATGAGGAATAGGCTCAAATTCTCTTCGCTAGTCTTGTTGTGGTTGATGTAGGACCTGGTTCTATAGGATGTCTCGAGGTTGATATAGTAAAATAACTTATGGTTGTCGTTATTGCAAGCCTACTTATTACTAAGCAAAAATTTCTGCTATTGTGCCATAAATATGGCTCTCCATCTAGTCTATAGGTTCTTCAAGATTGTCATGTTCACATTTGCTCTGGTTGCACAAGTTATGGTCTCTCCACTATTAGAAACCATTGTCAAAATTGTTACCAAACTCCCTACTAGAGTCGCCAAATATTTGGAATGGGGATTTCAACAGGCCACGTGTCACAAGAGCCAGCTATTAACATCTATCTTTCCATAATGATGATTTTGATGATAACAAACATGTTTAAAATTGATTAATTTGAAGAAATCTTTAGTCGGATCAAAATACTTAAGTCGTATAATGAATTGAGCAAAGAATAATTTTCTAAAAATAAATGGATTCTTGTTAACTCAAAAAGCGGCAAGATTTCATTATTTCTGGATGCAATCAGCTAACCATTAGTGGCAAAATAGCTAACTGACATCGCACAAAATTAGAGTCTAGCTTTTAGATACTAACGACAAATTGTTTATTAGAAAACGGTAAATTGACAACTTCTCGCAGGTCTCTGGACAAGAACGGCAATCCGACATCAAGAAAACTATGATTCGATAATTTGAAATTATAAGCATATCAGTAACTTCCTTAATTCAAAACAGCGATCCGAAAATGGCCAATGGCAATAACAACTAGTTTTCAGCTCCAACTATAAAAAGACTTAATCAAATTCAAATTAAAACAGGATTCTACAATTATCATTGAGCTTGCTATTGAGTATACAATGCTTTTTAGCATTAAACTAGTGATTTTTCATTAAATCACACTTTGAGCTTTCATTTGTAAATATATATATTGTGTGAGGGAAAACTTATTTGTAATTTTTATTTCTAAGTGATTGTAAGTGTGATAAACACTTGGGCTAAAAGATTTAGGATAATCTCTTATTCTAGAGGTTGATTGACACCTGTAAAGTCAATTATAAAAGTTATTGAAGCCTTGGAGGCTTGAATAGTGGAATCCTCAAGTGTGGTAAGCTTAGAAGATGGATGTAGGCTAGATTTGGCCGAACCACGTAAAACTCTCTATGTTTAAATCTCTGTTCTTATCTCTTTATATTTTGATTGCTTTGCTTATTATTGTTTTGTATATGTTTTATATTTACATTAATTTTTATTCAAACACTGAACAATTTTAGAAACCCAATTTACCCCATCTTGGGCTGCATAGCTAATATTTCATTTACTATCAAGCAAGGTTCTCTTATTAGGGCTTAACCGCTAAAGTAAAAGAACTATAGCGACCCAAGATGATTCCAACTTTAGGGAAGGTCATTCAACTACTTAACCACCATTCTTTGATAGGAATGATTATCCATATTGAAAAACTAGGATGAGAATTTACCTACAAGCTTTAGTTATGAAATATGGAAAATTGTTTGTGATGGTCCATTCATGCCTACCACTAAAAATAAAGAAGATGAAGATATTTCAAAACCTTCACATGAATGGAATGAGGCAGAAAAGAATAAGGCCTCTTTAAATTCAAAAGCTATGAATGTCATGTTTTGTGTCTTAGATAAGAAAGAATTCCATAGTCTTAGGTTACTCTAATGCCTATGAAATTTGAAAAAAAAAAACTTGTAGTTTATGAGGAACAAATCAGGTGATAGGGTCTAAGGTACATTAAACAATATGAATTGTTTCAAATGGAACAAAATGAGAGCGTGCATTCTATGTATAATAGATTTACTAATATTGTGAATACTCTAGGAGATTTGTGAATAACCTTTTTCAAATAGCGGGAAGGTAAAGAAAATCATTAGGTCTTTACTAAAAGAATGAAGACCTAAGAGAATTGTCATTGAGAAAGTCAATGATTTAAATACTTTCACTATTGATGATTTAATTAGCTTACTCATTTCTTATAATGAAGATTTGTCAGCTGAAAGAGGTGATGAAAACAAGAAGAAGAAGAGCATTGCGCTTAAAGCCTCAAAATCTGAAAGTGATGAAGAAAGCAAATTGGAAGATGAAGATATGGCAATGATAGCCAGAAAATTTAAGAAATTTTTCAAGAAAACCAATTAGCGAAGAAAGTTCAGAAACTTCATAAACCAAAAAGAGAAGAATGAAGCAATCAATTGCTATGAATGCAAGAAGCTTGTTCATAAAAGATTAGAGTGCCTTCTTTTCAACAAACTTAAGAAGAAGGCTATGTTGGCTATTTGGATGATAGCGACCAAGAGACCTCAAATGAGGAAGAATCACATGAACTGTCGAACCTAGCACTTATGGTAATCAGAGAAGAATCATGTGATGAACATGATGAGGTAAGTGATCTCCCTTCTTATAATGATTTATATTATTGGAATAAATGCAAAACTTTCAAGTGAAAATGAATCTTTAAATGCAAAGGTTAAAAATTTAAAATTAGAGAATAAAGAGTTGCATGATGAGATTATATCTTGTAAAGAAAGCATTGCATTTGAGCATGAAAGTTTACTTGTCGATAATTTGAAAAATGAAAATGAAATGCTTAAGAAAAAGAATAGTGAGCTTAATGATATTGTGTTGAAGTTTACAAATGGTCAAAACAATTTAGTAAAATAGCTTACTTCCCAAAAATGTGCTTTAGATAAAGGAGGTATTGGTTATAAGTCAAATTTCAAATAAAAATATTACAAGAATTATTTTGTTAAGTCTACCTTCAATGATCATAAAATTGTATGTCATTATTACAATAAAAATGGTCATAAAAGCTGTAGATGCTCTGTTAAGAGAAATGCATATTATGGAGTCAATTGTATTTAGGTTCCAAAAGGAACCATTGATAACACTCAAGGACTAAAAAGTTTTAGGTACCTAAAACTTATAAATTTCTTCTACAAGGATCAATGAAGAAGAAAAACAAATGGTACTTAGATAGTGAATGCTCGAGACGCATGACAAGAAATTACTCTTGGTTTTTAAATTTCACCAAGATCGATAATGGTCGTATCATTTGAAGATAATTCAAAAGAAAATATTATTGATATTGGTAATGTCAGTAAATATTTTTCTAACTTTATTAAGAATGTGTATTTAGTTGAAAATTTGAAATACAACTTGCTTAATATTAGTCAATTGTGTGATAAAGGGTATAAAGTTGTCTTTGATAAGACAAAATATGTTATTAAGAATGCATGTGAGGGTAAAGTTGTGTTTGTTGGAAATAGATGTGTTAATGTATAAGCACTTTTCTGCATTATATGATGATGGTTGGTTATGTCATAGAAGACTAAGACATGCAAGCATGGATTTGATTTCAAATATTTCCAAAAATGATTTGGTTAAAAGTCTTCCAAAAATTGATTTTAAAAAAGATAGAATTTGTTAAGCTTGCCAATTTGGAAAATAGATCAAAACTTCTTTAAAAAAGATAGAATTTTTTAAGCTGGCCAATTTGGAAAATATATCCAATCTTCTTTCAAAAAGAAAAATCATGTTTCTACTTCAAAACCACTTCAGCTTCTTCACATGAATTTATTTGGACCTTCTAAATATGCAAGTTTAAGTGGTAAATATTATGCATTTGTGATTATGGAAAACTATTCTAGATACACATAGGTATTATTCTTCGCAAATAAGGATGATGTCTTTGATGCATTTAAGATCTTTTGTAAAAAGGTTCAAAATGAGAAGGGTTATGCAATTTCTTATATTAGAAGTGATTATGGTGGTGAATTTGAAATTTTTTGTAATAATTTTGGTATTGTGCATCAATTCTCATCACTAAGGGCTCCACAACAAAATGGAGTTGTTGAGAGAAAGAACATGTCTATTCAAGAAATGGTTAGGACCACGTTGAATGAAAATGCATTACCAAAATATTTTTGGGCCAAAGCTGTAAGTACCTCTTGCTATGTCTTGAATTGTGTTTTGATTATACCTTATCTCAATAAAACTCCCTATAAGCTTTGGAAAGATAGAAAATCCAATATTGGTTATTTTAAAATTTTTGAATGCAAATGTTTTACATTAAATATAAAAGAAAATCTTAGTAAATTTGATCCAAAATCTAATATTAGTATCTTTTTTTGTTATTCAAGTATAAGCAAAGCTTAGAGAATGTATAACAAAAGGACCATGGTTGTTGAAGAGTCTATGCAATTACATTTGATGAATCTAACTCCTCCTCTACGGAGAAAGTTGTTGCTAATGATGATGTAGATGAAGAATTACTTCAAGAAGAGCTTTCAAATGTCAAACAAGATAACTCTCCATGTAAAATCAAAAGGAGTAACAAGAAAAATAACAAACAAATATCGAACAAAATCAAGGTAATTCACAAACAATCCCCAAGGTGTAGAGGTATGTTTCTTTTCACTTTAAAAATTTAATTTGAGGTGATCCTTTACGAGTTAAAACAGTTAGATCATCATTTCAAAACACTTGTCAACATGCTGCATTCAATTATTAAATTGAACCAAAATCCTTTTCAGATGCAAAAAAATGATGAATCTTGGATCATGGCAATGCAAGAGGAGTTAAATTAATTTAAGAGAAATAATGTGCGGGAACTAGTCCCTAAACCAGAGCATCAATTTGTTATAGGTACTAAATAGATATTTAGAAATAAGATGGATGAATCTAGTGTGGTTGTAAGAAATAAATGTAGAACCAATAGCTAAACTAAAATCTATTAGGATGCTCTTAGATTTGCATGTCATAAAGATTTTATTTTGTATCAAATAGATGTGAAAAGTTCTTTCTTAAATTGTTATATTATGGAGGAAATTTATGTAAAACAACCCCCTAGTTTTGAAAATGAAAATTTTCCGGATCATGTTTACAAATTATCTAAAGTATTATATGGTTTAAAGCAAGCATCTAAAGCATGGTATGATAGATTTAGAAATTTCTTATTAGATAATAGTTTTTCAATGGGAAAAGCAGAAGAACACTTTTTGTTAAGCATAACAGTAAAGACATACTTATTGTCCAAATTTATGTTGATGATATTATTTTCAATTTCACTAATAAGCATTTGTGTAAGAAATTTTTATCTTGGACGAGTAAAGAATTTGAGATGAGCATGATGGGAGAATTAAACTACTTCCTTATACTACAAATAAAACAAACTGAAGAAAGAATCTTCATCAATCGAGCCAAATATTTGAAAGATTTACTCAAGAGATTCGGACTTGAAGATGGAAAGATTAAAAGTATTATATGGAGGAAATTTCTAAGTATTAAAGATTCTTAAATTGTTATATTATGGAGGAAATTTATGTAAAACAACCCCCAAGTTTTGAAAATAAAAAATTTTCGGATCATGTTTACAAATTATCTAAAAGTACTCCAATGAGCTCAACAATCAAACTTAATAAGGATGAAAATGGTAAGGAAGTTGATGTCAAAACATATCGAGGTATGATCAGATCCTTACTTTATTTGACTACTTGTAGTCCTGATTTTATGTTTAGTGTATCCTTGTGTTTAAGATTTCAATCATGTCCTAAGGAATCGCATTTGCTTGCTGTCAAAAGAATTTTTCGTTACTTGAATGTAACATTAGATCTTGACCTTTAGTATCCTAGAGGAACTCACATAGATTTAACTTGTTATTCGGATGCTGACTTTGCCAATTATAAGGTTGACATGAAGAGTACTAGTGGCACATGTCACTTCCTAGGTCACTCACTTGTCTCCTGATTTAGTAAGAAGAAAAATTCGGTTGCACTCTTAACCACGGAGGCTGAATGTATCGCTGTTGTTAGTTGTTGTGCACAAGCTCTTTAGATGAAACAAACCCTTAAAAACTATAGTATTAATCTTGATCGTATAACTATCATGTGTGACAATACTAGTGCCATAAACCTATCAAAGAATCTCATTCAATACTTTAGAATCAAGCACATTGAGATAAAACATCATTTCTTGATAGATCACATTCAAAAAGGATATATTTAGACTTTGTTTCAATCGAAAAACAATTTGCAAATATCTTCACAAAACCCCTTAGCAAAGAATAGTTTACTAAATTAGGCATGAGCTTGGAATGATGAATATTGCACACTAGCATATCTTTATATGATATCAAGACTTTCTTGTTTTTCATGATGTGCTTACTTGTTTGAATTGGTCATTTGAATTGTGTGAATTCATGAATCATGTATTAAAATAGTTTTTTAAAAACATTTCAGTTAAATGAAATGGTCTTGAAATGGATTAATTTATTGGCCATAAATTAAAATGAATGTGCGAAATCATAGTTAAGGAAAATAGATAGATGTTTACTCAATAAATGGATAACCATTTTTAGAGAAAAACTTAGAGAATACATTCTGGAGATAACGACTCACCGATAACCTAATAATGGCTCACCGTTTTAGAAGATATTTTTTGTATGCATTTTGCTTGCTCTCAATTAACTGTTAACTTGGAAACGATAAACCGATATCATCTTAAAACCTATATACGGTTTTGGACACTAATGGTTCGCCAATAACATAAAAACAAGTAGCCATTATCTCGCAATAATAGAACTGTAAAGGGTTTTCTTCTTCATTTTTCCTTAGCCCTGAACCATTACTTCCTCTAGTCGGCGGTAGTGATTTCTCTCTCTAAAATTGACCATTTTTATTAATTCTTCTTACAAAATTGAGCATCCACATCCCTTATAAACATCTTAAACTTCATTCCTTCATAATCAAAACTCTTTTTCAAGCCTAGAACTGAACTGAAAATCCAAAAATTAAAAACCTAGGTTTTGCTCGCACGTTCTTCATCCAATTTGGCCAAGTTTTCTTTCATCATTGATCAAACTGAGTCCATACACACCTTTCTTTGCCCCCAAACTTCTTTTTAATCAGTTCCATCTCCTTCAATCACATTTTATTCAGAATTCCTTTATAATGGCTAGCGGTGAACCATCAAGGAAAACCAAAAGAGTCAAACAAACTGGTCAAAGATCACTTGATACATCTAGGCCAACTACTCGGGGCTTTGAAATAATCCACTTTCCTTTCCCCCACCTGGCTAAAAGATTCCATATGAGCGTCATGGGTAAAATGGTAACTCTATTTTATTTTGCCGATATTAATGATTTTGCTAATATAACTGTATGTGGGAGTACCATTAGAGATATTCTAGTTCAATGGGAAGGAGCTTTGAGTGTAGAAGAAAGGGTCTGTGAAAATTTAGTTCGGATGTTTTACTCTAACATGGAACTTTCCGCTATTCGGAAGGATAGGGTTATAACCCATGTTAGTAGAGTTCGGATAGAATTTGATGCTTTTGAGCTGAGTCATATAATTAGGACATCTAATAAGGGTCTAGAACATCTAGGAAAGAGCTTCATTTCAGTCATTTCTATCACCTAGAGGCGATTAGGAACATTTGTAGACGACATGATCTTTCTGACGACGTCTACTCATTGTCCTTTTGGTCGCATCTCTTATCCTTCCAGGTCTGCATTCTTTATAGTATTCTTCAGTACATGGTCACATATAAGTAGGGTCATAGTGATGAAGCAACTAGGTTAGATGTTGGTTAATTTGACTCCCTCATCTAGAGAAGGAAAGTGAAACTATCATTCACTATCCTACGTCATATGTTGTCGACACCTACAGTAACAAGCCATTCCCTTCCTTATTGGCGACATTATTATGAGGATACTGAGGCATTTTAATGTACCTCTCACTGAGCCTGGTTATACCGACGCCAGGAAACTAGGTAGAGATTATTTCTGGGATTGGATTCTATAGAAGACTTGGAGAATGGGTTAAGCCGTCTTCTAAGAATGAGGATGCTTTGGTTGCTCCTGAGGATGATAGATTCCTTAATGATGTCTACCTAGAGGATCAGTTGCCATGCTTTAGACTTAGACCGAGACCTCGAGCACCTCGTAGAGATATGATGATTTGGAGTTGGTATGGAGTTAAGATAGTTTGTGAGGTTTTTGGAAGTGTTTTTATTAATATTTGAATTTAAGGGAATGCTTGTTGTTAGGGGGAGTTCTGTCGATATTTTGGCTCAAATAACATATGTAACACTTGTACTTATCTCTATATTCCATTCTGATCTTTTCTTTTTTATGATGAAGGGGGAGATATTTATGAGAAGCTATAATCATGATTAATTGGTTATTGGTTGAAATCATTTTGGTTAAAAAATTGATTAACATATGGGGAGCTTATTTTTAGGGGGAGTAAAATTTTTGGTATCCTTCTCTATAATGCTTGTAAGGTTTGTCATCATCAAAAAATGGGAGAATATTAACATGTATATTTCCATAATGATGGTTTTGATGATAACAAACACGTTTAAAATTGATTAAGTTTAAAGAAATATTTAATCTGATCAAAATACTTTTGCCATATAATGAATTGAGCAAAGAGTAATTTTCTAGAAATAAATGGATTCCTGTTAACTCGAAAAACAGCTAACTGGTTACCTTGAGGTAAGATTTCATTAATTTTGGATGCAATCAACTAACCATTATGGCAACCTAGCTAACCGACATTGCACAAAATTGGAGTCTAGCTTCTGGATGCTAACAGCAAACCGTTTATTAAAAAACGGTAAGCTAACAACTTCTTATAGGTCTCTGGACACTAACGGAAATCCGTCATCAAGAAAATAGTGATCCAACAATTTGAAAGTATAAGCATAACGATAACTTGCTCTAGTCAAAACGGTGATTCGATTGTGTTCAGAAAGTTAATAACGATTAGTTTTCAACTCCAATTATAAAAAGTCGGGAATTCTGCATTAGCTCAAATGGCAACTGGTTTATATGTTATATGAAGGTGGAAGCTACGTCTATGGCACCAGCTTTACTTTAAATAACTAGGCAAAGGCGAATTGCTGAAGTATAGCAATTAAAAATAAGAAGCATTTATAATACAAATTATAAAAATAAAAATTATTATATTAAATTAATTTACTTATCTTAGTAAATTAAAATGATAGGAAAATATTTTTGGCAGGCAAACTGTCGCTAAATGAAAGATTGAACAATTTTTTTTTTAATCTGTAAAATTGAGGATTTTTTATTTTTTATTAAAAGTATAAATACTTCATATTTTACTTCATGAGAAACCCAAGTCGCTCTAACTAAAATTGGGCAATTATTAGAAACCTCCCTTAAGATTTGGTATATTCTCAGTCTGATAGATTGTATTGATGTATTCTCAGACACACGTCTCTTGACGATAGTATACTGTGTTGTATTAATTAGGGTGGTGAGAATAAAATCATAAAAGCGCCCTTCAATGATGGAAAAAATTCAAGCAAACTTGAAATTTTCACCTTGGCTTCTGTAATTGGTCTCGGGTTTGTAAATGTCCAGTGGCTAAAGAACAAAAGCAAGCATTACCCCCACAAACATTAACACTCCTCCTTGTGCTGTCTTTCAATCTTACTCTCTTCAAGTTGTCTTTTTAAATCTTCTATGTCAGCCTTCGCCTGCAATATTTGCCTATTTATCTATTCTTTTAGTTCATTGAAGTTCTCTTTCTCTCTGAGGTTTGCATCAATAACAGCTTTACTCTTAAGAAGTGGAATCTTAAAAGTGGACAATTCCTGCAGGAAAGCTTTAGCAAGTTTTTCATAGTCATTATTGTTATCTTCATCCTTCTCAATCTCAAGTACAAATGAGGTAAATTTCTTCTGAAGTTTCTTCAATGGGGGTTCACCCCTTATGGTGGTTGTGTGGGTTAGAAGCCTGTGCTTTATGATTACATCATCTTCATGTGGACCAAAAGCGTTTCTCCCTACCAGGAACTTTCCTTCCTTTTGCTAGCATTTAAACTGCTTTTTGTAATTTCAATCTTGCAAGATATATGTATGAACAGATTCACATCCCATACATATCTGCAAGAGTAAGTTCTAAGCTGTGCAATCAAATTAATCTTGAAAGAGACAAGCCATATCAATTAGACCGTTGACTTAAAGGAGCAAGTCCAAACAACCCTAAAATATATATTTGGCAACTGCTTCAACAGTAAGAAGCCACCACAACACATTATCACCAGAAACCACTATTAAGTGTAATTCAACCACTGTTTCTTATACTCAAACACATGGAGAAATCTAATAATTTTTTTCCAAGGATTTTTTTTTTGTATGGCAACGACTGAAGCCCAAACTAATCCCATATTGAAAATTTTTAAGAGGGATATATGATACTTCACCTTACCTGTGTAAGGGTATTTTTGTAAATCAAAAATTAACATGGTGATTGAATCTTTACCTGATGCATTCAAAGAGTTTAAGGTCAGTTATATCTTAAACAATCAAGATATGACTTTAATTGAATTAATGCACGAACTACATGCTATAGATGAATTTTATCATAGCAGAAAACCAGTAAGTATCAAGGAACAAGATATAATTAAATTGATTGGACAGTTAAGATATCGATTTAATTAATGATGTGGTACAAAGGATTGTGCAGTAAAGAAATCAATGTGGCTTGGGACGAATTATTATTCGAGCATACAATTATGGAGGTCAATTCCAATCTTTTAGTGGAGTAGATTTGGAATTAAATAATTAGGCTAGTTTAATTATAGGCCTAATTGTTATAGCCACTATTGTATGTTCCCAAATGATCCCCGGGTTAGCTCATTTAATTGATTGCACCACTAGTAGACTAATAAGTAAGATAACTAGCTATTTTGGTCAAAAACCTAAATATATCATTAATTGGGAAGCTCCATTTAATTAGCTTGTGTGTAAGGGGCCTTATGTTATTTTACAAGGTGGGTCCCCTATAAAAAAAATGCAAGTAACGTGAGTTTTGTTTTTTGATTATTTGGAGTATAGAGTTTTCATTAAAAGGAGATATAAAAGGCTTATTTTCTCTAAAAAAAAATAGAGCAGCCACTTTATACAGATCAGAAAAAAAAATTTTCTCTCTATTGTTGAGAAAAAAATTTTCTCGTGCTAGTTACTTTGGTAGTGATAAAAGCGCCTACACATCAAGTGCAGATTGAATCTGAATCATAACCTGGAAGATCATTGGTGACAATTCATGATCTAACAAGCGTGGTGGTGACGGATTGTGATTTAACAGGAGTGGTGGTGACGGATCGTGATCTAGGAGCCTAAATCACTTCAGTAGAAAAAGCCAAATCGAATTTTTAAGGTACGATTTCTAAATTACAAATTCTTATATATTATATGAGAACGATCTTAAAAAAATGTTTTATAAAAATTTAAAAACCTGATTTTTCCCCAACAAATGTGTTGTTTTATATGGGTTGAGATATGGTGTTGTTTATTTGGATTAGCTGTGTGATGACTTTGTTTTTTTGGTTCTTTAATATTTTTTATTTGGTAAGCATGAACATTTTGTTTGGTTCCACAAATAATACGAATGTTTAGAGTTAATCAATCCACCTATTTGGTCACTTTGTTCCTACCTCTCCAACTTTTGATTCATTTTCCTCTTATTCTTGAGTTTCTATATTTAGTTTTTCATTTGGAAGATTTTGATTTGCTTGCTACAATGTTGTTTGTTTGCAGGAGAAAATGAAAATATGACATGAAGCAATAAATAGGAGGAATGGAAATGCAGAAAAGTAGAGATTGAACTCTTGTTATTTTTAATTTCAGTATCTTTTTTGTTTTACTCTAATCTTAGGGATTGTGGATTATTCTACTCCTATTTTTTATATTATTTTCTTATATCCAAATGTTCAATTAGACTCCAGCGATTCTATTAGTAATTCGGCATTTGTGAATGAAGATTCAGTTTAATTAAGTATTTTTACCAATGTGATTCATTTTTCTTTAGTTATAGCTGATATTTTTGTTGGTCTAAAATCTGAATTTAGATTTTTTATTTGAAATAGAATTTTATTTTTCAAATAGAACAGGTCAATCTATGTGATTGTAATTCATAAATAATAATAATTGAACGTGCTGATTGTTATGTTGTAAAATTTTAAATCAAATTTGTGAAGACTAATAAGTTTATGAAGATACACAGCATAACTTTTAGAAATGATTTAACTCATTAAAAATTTGAGACTTATTTTGCAAATGGAAAGTTATGTACATACTTTCTTCGTTTTTCAGAAGAATACGTAATTAAACAAGAATGATACAAATTATAAACCAGAAAAATATGTTGTTAGCTAGTTATGATTATTTAAATGGTAAATGCGCATAATTATAAACAAAGGTCAAAAGCTCTGGAATAGATGATAAAATTTATGATCGAATCTCCGAAAGTAATGAGTTATGATTTTAAATAGAAAAAGTTAAAAGATATGTCCAAACCTCTAAGTTTTGTAATTTATAAAAATCAATTGTATAATCAAAATGTTGATAATATCTTAGTAATAAAAAAACAGTACGATATAGCGTACATCATAGATACATTCTTATTATATTTAACTGTAAATCTTAGGAAGCACGATAGTAATAATAATAGCAATAGTTATATAAAAAATAAAAATAAATAATAATATTAGTAGTCGTACAAATAAAATAATAATATTACTTACAATAACATGAATGTTTGATTAAAGTGTTGAAAAATTAAAGAAACTATTTTGAAAAAAAATATAGTGTAAAAGTTTTATACAAATAGAGTGTTTTTGATTAAATTTATTTTAAATATAAATAATTAGAATTAATTGAAATGATATAATGGGCTATCCAATAAGAAAAAAGGAAAACGGAGATGTTTCAACAAAAATAGATTAAGTGAGCTTTACAAGTTAAAATATTTTTTGAAAGCATAGCAATTTGCAATCATCCTTACCTGTTATTTAAATATTTACCGTTGAAGTTATGAAAAATTAAAGCAATTAGTTTGAACAATAAAGAGAAATATGAAATAAAATGCATAAATTTATTTTAAGTATAACTAAATAGTATTAATTAAAATGAAAAAATGAGAATAAATATGTATAAAGATTAAAAGCTTAAATATACATACAATCAAGTTCAAAAGATCTCATGAAGTAATGAGAAATAACAATTGTAGTAAGAGTACAAAAATAAATAATAGTGATAATAATACAGGTATAATATAATAACATTTATAATTAAGAACATAAATTTTGGTTGAAGTAATAAAAGATTAAGAAAACTAATTTGAAAAGAAATTAGAGTGTAAAAATTTAATTCCAATTAAAAAAAATCTTAATTCTTGATGAATTTTAGTTTAAAGATAAATAAATATAATTAATTGAATGATAAAATGGGCAAAACGTTTATAAAGATCAGAAGTTGAGTATAAATAAATTCAAGTTCAAGAAATCTCATGAAGTCAATTGATTCCAAAATGAAAAAAAGAAAAAGATAATTTAACACAAATAGATTAAGAAGGTTTTAGTTTTTGTAAGTTTAAATATTTTTATAACTTATGCTATCATAACTTCTAAAATAATTTTTTTAAAAAATAAATTTTTTCAAAAGCACAGCAATTGCGTGCACTCTTATATGTTATTTTTTTATTTACTGTCGAAGTTTTTAAAAATTAAAGAAATTATTTTAAAAGTAAAGAGAAAGATGAAAATAAATACATTAATTGATTTTAAGGATAGCTAGAAATAATCAATAAAAATAATAAAATGAGAATAAACATGTATGAAAACTAAAAGCTCAAGTATATATACAATCAAATTCAATAGATCTCATGAAGTAATGAAAATAGGGGGAAAAAAGGAGACTTAAATTATGGACCCAAAATATTGGAAAAGATTAAGGGTTACAATAAAACAATTTCAGTATTATATGGTAAGTTGATATTTACTAAAATAGTAAGAAGTCAAACAAAATTCACCTTATGAATATTATTGCTTTTTGTAACACAAGTAAATTTGGTATTTAATTCAAATAATTAGAATCTTATCAAGTTAATTGAAATATTGAACACAAAATTAGTGGAATAATAGTTAAAACATATAAACACATATACGAGAAAATATAACCCAAATTAGTAACTTACCTAACAACAAATACAAATACCAAAAAAATTTTGGTAACCAACCCAAATAATTGGAATCTCACAAAGTTAATAGGAATATTAAACACAAAAATAGAGGACTAATTAGCTGAAATGTATGAACCAATAAGAAAGAAAGTGTAACAAAAATTCGGAACTCGTTTAACGGGAAATAAAAGTTACTTGAAAACTAACATAAAATATTGGTATTTAACAAATTTAATTGGAATATCAAACACAAAACTGATGACTAATAAGTTGAAACATGTGAACCTATAAATGAAAAAACTTAACCAAAATTGGAAACTAATTTAACCAAAAAGGTAATTTTTATTTTTAACCCAAATAACTGAAATCTTATTAAGTTAATTGGAATATTGAACTCAAAACTAGTGGAATAATAATTGAAACATGTAAACACATATGCAAGAAAGTATAACCTAAATTAGGGACTTGCTTTAACAAAAAATGAAATTATGAAAATAAATTTGGTACTTAACCAAAATAATTGAAATCTTACCAAATTAATAGGAATATTCAACATAAAATTAGAGTAACAATTAGTTGAAACACATGAACCAATAATAAAAAAAGTGTAACGAAAATTAGGAATTCATCCCATGGAAAATGAAAGTTACTTAAGAATATAACCCAAAATATTGGTATTTAACGAATTTAGTAGGAATATCAAACACAAATTTAGTGGATTAATAAGTTAGAACATGTGAACCTATAAATGAAAAAGTTGGACCAAAATCAAGAACTAATCTAACAAAAAAAATAATAATTTGGGTATTTAACTCAAATAATTGAAATTTTACCAAGTTAATTAGAATTTTAAATGCAAAATCAGTGAAATAATGGTTAAAACTTATAAACCAAAAGGGGAGAAAGTATAAATAAATTTTGAAACTTATCCAATAAGAAATGAATCTTCTTGAAATTTAACCTAAAATACTAGTACCTAACGAATTTAATAGGAGCATTAAAAACAAAACTAATGGATCAGAAAGTGGAAACAAATGAACCTATTTATGATAAAGTTTAATAAAACTTAGAGACATGTAAAATTAACTTAGAAAGTCTACCTAATATATTGACCTTTAATCAAAAATATTGGGACATGATTATTTTACCCTATTTTTAGCTTTCATTTAAATTAAAAATATTTTTCTCACTCAAATATTTTTTAATTTATTTTATATTTTTGCATTAAAAATGATTTCTTAAAAATTATTGAATGAACAAACAGTGAAATACCGGTTGTTCAAGTGGAAAAAGTAGATTGTACGTCGTAGAGCTCTGTACTATATGAAGACTTGTGTATAAATGTATCTTTGAATCACCATATTTTTTTCGATACAGTACAAAACACAATTCTTCTAAATTGTTTATTCATGGGCCACCTGTCTCAACAGTCCAATGCATCTCCAGAATCACATCAGCCAATAAAGATTATTCTTCTTAAAGATCATGAAATCTCTTTCCAGGCAACTCAGCAGATCAATCACAGCTTCTGATTTGGATCCATTGAAGTGCTCCAAAATATCAAACAGTGGAAGCTGCAAAATTGGCATGTTGCAATGAGAAAACTTCGTAGAAAACACACGCACCAATTTACACGCAGACCACAGAGACTGAAGCAGCGAAACTCACCCCCTCATCATGTTTCTGAAGCAAGTTTAACATGGAACTCTCTGTTGCCTCAAGTGCAGTGAAACCTCCATCTGGGCAATCAACTTTTTGGCGTTTATGTGAACACAGGTCATCATCATCACAACCTACCGATAACTCTTGTACCTCGGCTGCCTTTGTGACAGGAAGAGAAGTCATTTCTTTGTTATTGTATGCGCAGCCATATGTAACCATACTCTTTCCACACTCTTCAACTTCATGAAGTTCTTCAGCATGGCATGTATCAATGGAACATGTCTCAGATGCCTTACTGGGAAGTTCATCTGTATTCCCCTTTTTTTGGCTAGGTGGAATCACTTCTGGAGAAATCCCACAGTTTTCCATAACCAGACAAGCCTTGATGTGTGCATAAGTTATCTAGCACCATTAAGAAAATATATTCCATTATATTCTCAAGTACATGATACGGAACAAAAAGCCACATAATCCAGTAATCACACAAGATTTATGGGCCCAAGTACAATTGTTTACATTGTCAAAGAATTCACATGAACATGAAGCTTACATCGTCTGGTAATTCATTTTTGATAGGCTTCAACTTGTCTTTACAGCCAACCTTTGAAATAGCTTCCTGAATAGCTGAGAATATCTCATCTGTCAGTCCAACCTCATCACAGAGTCTGGTCCAATTAATATCAAATCCTTCCGAGAAAGCCTCCAAAAGATAGTTGACAACAGTTTGTTCTTTTATTGGAGCTGACCTATCAGGGTAGTTCTATGAATAAAAAGTAGAAGTTAATGTACGTTAACATTCTAATCCAAAAACATAATCATGTTAAAACAGTTCAAGAATTCCTACAGCAATTTTCTGAATTGATAGACCATCTTCATGCCACATCTTCCAAGCTTCACACTTCGCTGGTGTCAATTTTGTGCGAGTGTTGACTACTACATGCAGTTTTCTCGTAAAAGCAGTATGTTCACCTACTTTGCCATCCAGGGAAAGGTTTAGCTTTTGTGATAGGTGCCTAATAGTTTGAAGAAGATGATCCCCATATGCAATTACAAGGTGCTGCAACATTCATCAGATTCAATTAGTTTTCCAAAATATGAAAAAGAGCAGCACCAGGCAGGCAATGGGTTTCATCTCTTTTGCTGTGAAAAAGATTGTTTTGTGAAACTTATGAGAGAAAAGTAAACCTTCACAGTTCTCTAAGCTTCATGATATCTGAATGAAAACAAATATTATTACTTCTTACTTCGTAATCAATTAAAGTCATTCTCAGGGATCAACAAAAGGTAACACCAAGCATAATTACTGTTCGAGGGACTCAATATGTGAGCGTACTCCCAACCATAGATCTTTTTCTCCCAAGGAATTAAAAGAAAAGATACAGGTTAAAAAATCACGATATTTGCATAATACTTTTGGTTTGTTCACACCTCGTTATTTGTGGAAAAAATTCAGTTTCACTGTCTACTAATCTAAGTTTGAACATGAATTTATGTAGTTTGAATAAAGAAGGAAAATGTTCAACCCATGTTGTCACATATCTCGAGTTCTTGACTGGGTTATGACAATATGCGCAGATAACCAGCATTGCCATCCTATTTCTAGCTTTTTGAAGACATATACATGGTAGTGTCAAGACTTATTTTACATATTTAAATCAAATACAACAAAAATATTTATTATCCACATATCGGATTCCAAAATGGGAAAAGCAAAAGGTATAACATATGTATCAGTACCGACCTGTGATACTTACCTTTCCAAGCATATAAAAAGTAAGAGAACGAAACAAATATTTTGGTATAAATTTGCTACTCTCTCGATTGTTAAGATATACCTGATTGACACCATCAATGTTTGCCAACCTTGCTTTGGTAGATGGCCTTGCCAATGCAATTTTTTTGATTGTTTGATCACCACATAGAGCATATCTGTGATGAGAGAATCATTTGACACCTCATAAATGTAACATTCCACGTTAAGAAGAAACAAGCTTTTCATTTGTGGTGAATAAATAAACAGCTTTCTGAGATTGGTAGCCTTGCAGTAAAAAGAAAAAACCTACGGAGCAGTTCCAGTGACTCTTGCAAGCTTCTTTCTCTCTTCCAAAAGCATATGATAGAGTTGCATGTCGGCCTGCAGTAGAGAAAGAAGCATTTGGGAAAATTATTAAATCAGCAACTACAATTTTAGCAACAATGATACAAGTGCACCTTGTGAAGGGATACTGTGAGACAAACTTTACTCAGTGCAGCCCATCAATTATAAATTTTAAGTTTCAGTAATATATTTCAGAGTCAGTTTGGGGGTTTGAAGAAAGCAGCAAAACTACAGGAAGAAGGGAAAAGATGTTCTCAATTCTCGCTGATGAAATATTTCATTTAAGGAGTTTCTTGGCAGTTCCAATGCTAGATCATTAGAGCCTCGTTTAGGATGACTTTTGGGAGGTTTAAAAGTTATTCTGGAAAGCTAAAAGTTAATTTTGGTGTTTAGTACATTTTTTTAAAAATCACTTTTAGCAAAATCACCTATAGCGGATTTTGAAAAGTTAAGAAAGAGTAGCATTTCAAAATTTTATTTTGAGAATCAATTTTATACTTAATACAATTTTATATATATTTCCTAACATATATTATAAAATTTCAAAATTATCCTTATTCAATTAGGAAATAAAATCGTTACATTTAAAGAGATTATTATTATTACCGGTTATATTGAGATAACACAATATATATATATTTTAGATATCAATAAAAATATCAATTAAAATAAAAAAATTTATTTTAGATATCAATTATATATACACATAAAGTATTATTATATACACCTATTTATAAATGCACGTATAAATAAATTTTATTGAACATTATATCTATTTAAGTCATTTGCATTCTTACAATATTTTAAAAGTGAGATTTACCAAATGCATACGACTGTTTTTAGTACTCACAACGCTTATAAAACTTCACAGCTGATTATTTTTAAGTAACAGTATTTATTTTAAAAGTTACAACATTCTCAAACTGGCCGTAAAGGAAGAATTAGAGTCACAACTGAAAATAGAAAGAGACATGGATTGTTTCAGTCATTAATGACTCAGCAAACATTCAGGAAATGAAAGATCAACATTTTGAGCAGTAAATAAGCAGTTTTTCTTTTTCAATATCTAATTTTGTTTTGTTAATTAGCTATAATTGTTGTTTCATACTAAGGGTCTCGAGCTATACTTCGAGTGGTTTATTAGAGGGGCTATAGCGCTAAATACGTTGTTCCAGTCTTCTAGAGGTCTTGTTGACTAATACTTGAAAGCTGATGGAGGTGATGCCTTTTGATTTCCAATTGCTCTCTTAAATGATAAAGACTCTACATGTGGAATTGTTTTGCAATGTTCTGGACGTTATCACGTTTACATTTTGCTGGTTCTAATTCTTAGGCCTTTTGTTGTCTTGATTAAAAAGCAGTATTAATTAAAAGCAAAGAAAATGATAGTGAATACTATGCTAGAAGAGAAAAACACTTCAAAATAGTGGGGAAAGGTATTAGAATTCCGACTAACAGTGAATTATCTACCACAAAGCAAGACAATGAGAAAGTTTAGCCTAAAGTGCCATTCATATGAAGCGATCAAATTGTTTGAAGAAGCCAATTCCGAGCAGGAAAATCAGTATTTTTTCAGAGACAGAAAATGAAGCTTGCAAATATTAGTACGTTAAATATGGATCTAGGTAAGTAAAAAAAAATAAATGAGAACCCTTCCGAAGTACTAGAATGAGTAACAATACTTGGCTCCAGTCTTGCCTCAAATTTTTCATCCCAAATGATTTTTCAATTTAATATGGCATTGTCATATTAGTCACTGCATCTCATCAAAAGACTTGAAACAAATAGTATAACTCTTCTATAATTCTCAAAATAATGAAAAATGCAAAGAATTTCTTGACAATGGTGTTAAAAAATCTGGCCTCTGGTTAGGGCATGCCAGATTAGTGGAATTTCAGTTCTGACCTATGCCCAACTTCTTACCCTCATTCTTGGAGACTCGATACAATGCAATAATAAAACAATGATCAGAATAGAATAAAATAACACTTAAAATCACAAACCTCAGAAAATCCCTCATTTTCCAAAGTAGCCGAACTCCTCAAATCCCCAACGTTGCTTGATATGGTTTCATGTTCCTCGGCATCAACCATTTCCCCATTAAATGTCAGAAGTAAAGGTGGTTGATGATCTGGTCTTGCAGAACCAAGGTATTGCTTTCCTTGTTGACTGACACTGATGCATTAAGGAACAAGATTTTGTCAATTTTTGTGCTAGGAATTATTTATATGTAGGTGGAAAAACTGTACAGAATATGAGGTTCACAACTAATGATATTAGCTGGGCATGAGAAAAAACAATAAAGAACATAACTGCTGCCCAAAAATATTAGGCGGGCATGAGAAAAAGCAGTAAAGATATAACTGCGACCTAAAAATTAGCAAATAACGTCATTGAAGAACATAATACCTTACAGTTCTGTATACATCTTTGATGGTCTCTGTCAGATAACCTGTATTAAGTAGCAACTTTTAGTTTAAGACATTACCGATCCATTACATAAACTGAGAAGTTAAAAAGACAACATATTTGCAATCAAAGTTAGAATAAACATTAAATAGATAATCAAGGGACCCCCTAGCTCTTCAGTACTCTTCACATATATGCTTTTTCTTTTGGGTTAATTTCAATTTAACTCCTAATAAATTGTGTGGCAGAATTTGAAAAAAATAGAGTTATCCTTATCTGGTGGTTGTTTTATATGATCTGTTCTATCTACTTATTTTTTTATTTTATCCCTAGAATAAAGGACTTTGCTAAGATAAGACTCCTAGTCTATGTTCGCTTCAAGCCTATATATAATCTTGTAATTTGATTAATAAATAATAAGAAAGTGCAGTGTTTACTGTTTCCTTCCTATATTTTGTTACAAATTGACTATCTCAAAATATCCCAAATTATTATAAACCTCAATCTACCCCCAATTATTGTTAAGAAGATTTTTTCCTGTATACGTGCCCCCATTTGTCCTAATCTTTTGAACAGTAATTGGCGGTAAGTTGCGGTTTACACTAGTTTGGGTGATATTTTGAAGATAGCCAAATTATTAGGGGGTAAACTGAAATTAACCCTTTTCTTTTCAGTTGAGGCCTTTTTTCTTCTAGTGGCATTTATTTCCATACCCCAACAATGAAGACATATATGCAATGTGCCCCTATCTGTGATATGGATAAGGTGTAATCACAAGGAAAACTAAAACCTATGTGCAATATGATGATGTCAACGAACTATAGCTGTCAGATTCAGCAATGATTGTTGCTAGATACTTTATCTTAAGATACAAACCTAGGCCAGCATGTCAGAAACTTATAACTCACTGCATTAAGCTACAATAAATAATCAGCAGTAATTCGTAAGACTTTCAATAGAAACTCAGGTATTCCATCAGGTACCATAAGAAATTAATTGGTACGCAAGTGTTTTCCACCAATTTGATGAGTGATCTTTTCCAAGTCCATGAAGCAGGAGCTTGTCAAACTGAGCATCAACTACTTTTTTGGACTGTAAACAAAGTTGAAAAACTATCAGCAAAAGAAGCTATGAAAAATCAAGAAATAACAAATAATAATGAATATGAACCATAACAAACTCATTTTTTCAAATTCAAAGCTGATGCATCATAGAAAACTGCTCATGGAATCCAGAACATGATGAGGAAAATACCTTATTCTGGATGATATTTTAGTTTTGTTATTTGAGAATAAACCAGATCAGTTCTCAATAGGATTGATTAGGACTTCTGAGTATATGGAGGGCTGTAAATTACAATTTTCTGAACTCACAATTTTTACATTCTTCCTCTTCAGTAAAACTTAGAATTCCTAGTGAAATTAGTTTGTTTATGGAATTTAAGAATTTGTCCACAAGAATGATATTTAGCCTAATCATTTCTGCCACATGAAAGCACTGTCAATGCAGTTCTGAAACTTATTGTAAACTTACTTGCCAGAAACTTTAATCCTTATGTACAAGAGCAGAGTTTTCTTGTTCGGCAGAATTTAATAATTCGAATTTATCATACAGTAGGAAACAAATAATTAATTGTTAAGTTATCACTTGACTTCAAAGATTAAGCTATTTAAATAATGGCCGCATCAAAAATATCTAAGATGTAACACTCCTCTCACATGAAAGTGGAGAAAAAAAATGAAAAAAAGGAAAAAAAACACCACAAACACAGCTAGTTATAATTTTTAATAAGGGGGGGGTGATTTGCATCCTAAACGGTGCTATGAACACCTTCTTACTCAAAACACCCACTTGTTAAATTTAGAAACTGAACTTTTACACAAAACACCTTTAAAAATACCAGAACAATCCTCAGTTAAACTCCCTTTTACTTTTTGTTCTTTTTAAACCATGAAAATAACTTTCGTACGCAGGAATTTGATCAAGCAGAGAGAATTTGTTTGAAAATCTTGAAAATAACAGGAACTGACAAACTTCTCCTAGTTTTAAAGTGGGAGAAAACTAAATCATTTTTCATACTTAAACTTCCATGCTTGAAAGGCTGCAGCAGGAATGGGCATTGGAAGAAAATATGGTTGGTTTAGAAAAACTCTTTCTCCATTAAGTGTTCGGCTTACTCAAAAATTTTAATTGTTTTCGAAAATTTAAAAAGTTCAATGCAATCCTCTTCTATCATCTTGAGTCCAGTTTTACAAGGATATCTGTTTCTATTATGTTTGTAAAACCACTTTATGGTAATGGTTAAAACTAAATGGCAACATGAGATCAAGTTTTAGATTCATGATATTGGAAATATAATAAAATTACAGTTTGCGATTTAAATGGATGTAGTGAATGTGTGTTAACGGCAATATATTTTAAGCTGTTATATAAGTTTGTCCTTAATAGTGAACTAAAACTATGGGTGGTTTCTGTAATACAAAAATCATTGAAAAAAAAGGAAACAAAACATATTTTAGAGGCAAACAGCCTAACCTAATAATAACAAGAGATTCATACACAAGACCACTTGGTCAGATTCGCTCCAATGCCATTTTAGGCTACCGCTAGACTCAAAATCTTAAGCTAGTAGGTAAGGGTCTAACTATACTATTTAAACTCTACATAAACAAGAGAGCAAAAAGGCAAGAGATGGTAAATAGAAATTGTGGAAAAATCACTTGTTTTCTATCCTATTTTTAAGGAAAAAAAGATAGGGATAGAATTTCAGTTTTTAGATAGAGTTTGTTTCCTTGTTTCTTGATCTGCAGTTAGTTGTTTACTTTCCTACTCTTGCACATTATATAGTTTAGAATCT
Source organism: Citrus trifoliata (assembly GCA_018350135.1). Lineage (NCBI taxonomy): Eukaryota > Viridiplantae > Streptophyta > Magnoliopsida > Sapindales > Rutaceae > Citrus > Citrus trifoliata. The sequence goes on along the minus strand of CM031388.1, from coordinate 26,771,452 downwards.
ATATATGTATTATGTAATCCTATTGTAAAAAAAAAAAAAATGAGATACATATTGCTTCAATAATTTTCTCATGGTATCAGAGCCGCTCTTTGATTCTTGGGTTTAGTTTTCAATTCTATTTGAATACCAATGTCAAAGAATAGCGAGCAAGAAACTTTTGAGTTATCTTTAGAGCAGTCGCAACGACATCTACAACCATCAAGTCATGTTTCTAATGATAATCCATCACTTCAGATCACAACCCATAAATTGAATGGTAAAATTTTCTTCAGTAGTCCCAATCTGTGAAGATGTTTATCAGAGGTAAAGGAAAGATTGATTATCTTACTGGTTCAATTAAAAAACCAACTGAATAAGACCCAAAATTTCAAACTTGGGATGTTGACAACTCAATGATCATGTCATGGTTAGTGAATTCAATGGAACCAGAGATAGGTCAAACCAAGTTCGAGGTTCTTGTTAGAGAATTTGAGATGAAGGATATTAGACCCTTAAGATATTTTTTGGGCATGGAAATTGCAAGATACAGTAAAGGCATTTTTGTTTCTCAAAGGAAATATACCATAGACTTGCTCAAGGAAACTGGCATGTTGGGATGCAAACCTGGAGACACTCCTATTGATCCTTATCACAAATTGGGATATGCAACTGAAGAAAATCCAGTGGATAGAGAAAGTTACCAAAGGTTGGTTGGTAAGCTGATATACTTGTCTCATACTAGGCTAGACATAGCCTTTGCAGTAAGTGTTATTAGTCAATTTATGCACTCTCCATGTAAAGAGCACTTGGAAGCTGTTTACAAGGTTCTCAAGTCTCTGAAAAAAACTCCAGGAAAAGGTCCGTTATTCAAGAAAAATAACAATCTACAAGTTGAAGTATATACTGATGCAGATTGGGCAGGATCTGCTATTGGTAGAAGGTCAACTTTAGGGTATTGCACGTTTGTGGGAGGAAACTTGGTAACTTGGAGGAGTAAGAAGCAATCAGTGGTTGCAAGCAGTGTTGAAGCTGAATTTAGAGCAGTAGCACATGGTATTTGTGAACTTTTGTGATTAAAGAAGCTACTTGAATAATTGAAGATTATCATTGATGTTCCTATGAAGTTGTATTGTGACGACAATGCAACAATAAACATTGCTCATAACCCTGTTCATCATGACAGAACTAAACATGTTGAAGTGGATCGTCATTTTATCAAGGAGAAAATAGAAAGTGGTTTGATATCCGTGACCTTTGTTCCAACAACAAAACAACTAGCTGATGTTCTTACTAAAGGACTTCATAAATCAAGTTTTGAGTCACTGACTAGCAAGCTGGGAATGATTGATATCTTCGAACCAGCTTGAGGGGGAGTTTGAAAAAGTCACTTGTTTCCTATCCAATTTTTAAGGAAAAAAAGATAGGGATAGAATTTCAGTTTTTAGATAAGAGTTTGTTTCCTTCTTTCTTGGTCTGCAATTAGTTTTTTACTTTCCTACTCTTGCACGTTATGTAGTTTAGAATCTATATATGTATTATGCAATCCTATTTTAAAAAATAAGAAAATGAGATACATATTTCTTCAATAATTTTCTCAGAAATTTTACTTTGACTGGAGCTACTTAATCAGTCAGTGAACTATCCATAGACAATGCAGAAAATAAGCAACAAATATGCTACTATTGGGGCGGAGTACCTACTCGAGACCCACGAAGAACATCTATTGGCATATTAAGACCCCAGTAACCTCCACATGCTTGAATAGAAGTCATCAAAAGATACGATTCCCTTGACATGTCACGTTCCCTGTTTGAGACCATGCAGTTATCGCAATTTCCTGCAAGGAAAAACATAATAAGCTGCATAGTTGTTGATAATGATTTAAAGAATATTTATGACGATTGGTGCAAGACCACATGTTTCGGCTGAATAAGTTTCCCCAAAATGATTAAGCAAGAACTTCCTTCTGCAAGTTGTCAGTAAACAATATCGTTGTGCAGCAAGTAGTGATTCCATAATAGCTGTTCTTTGATTTTCCTGGACAACAGTAGACCAAAAACTCCTCTTTAACAAAAGACAATTATAAGAGATAGCTTTTGTAGTTCAATATGCAAAGAGTAGCCAATTCTGAAAGCAAGGATGAAAATTCTATAAAAACTGTAATGTCAATGCTTAAATTAAAAGTTTAAGATAGTAGGTAAACTCCATCACACTCCCTCATGCCAGATGTAACTCATTCAACAACCTTGTCAAGTGGATTGGGCACAAGCCAACTTCACTCTCCATGAACACAAACTAGAATGTCAAACTTGTTATAATTCTGTTTATTAATAGAATGAGAGTTTCAAACAGAAGACCATAAGGTCAAACATGCTTTGTTATCATTTCAAAGCTACCACTTAACCTCAATAAAAAAGAATATATAAGCTGTAAGAAATATAATTGAAATTATATGCATAATCTTTTAAGCCAATTGAAGCAGAGTAAAACGAATTGCCAAAAAAAAAAAAAAGGAGCTTTGTTAAGTTTTGAACAAAAGAGAGCAGATATTTTACTGTTTGAGATTCTCCACAGTAGAAGTCGCCCTTTGCAAAGTTGCTTCTCGCATAATAAAGCCAACAGACAGAGGCTATACCATCTCTACCACATCGCCCACTTTCTTGATAATAGGACTCTAAACTCTTTGGGCAACCATAGTGTATCACATGCCTAACGTCAGGCTTATCAATGCCCATGCCAAAAGCCATAGTGGCAACCATAACACGAATTTCATCTCTAATAAATAATCTGACCAAAAAAAAAGAAAAAAGAAAGAAAGAAAGGTTCAACTTTGTTTAACAAGTATCAAGACAAATACTGCTAAAAGTCAAAATGGAAGGAAGGTAAGGTGAGAGAAATTTATCAACAACCTGATCAAATACATCACAACCGGAATCACAATTTCATACATACAAGGGTTATAGAATAAATACCTATGGGCCTCTTCACGAGCTTTACAGCCCATTTGACCATGATAGGTTCCAGCCTTTACTCCTAACTGCTTCAGTGCCTTGGAAATCTAAAGAAAATACATTGATTGAAAAGGGCACAGGTAAGCCACTGTCATCATGAGAAATAAACTTTATAGGAAATATCCAATTAAGTATTTGACACTTTTACTAGAAAATTTTATTATTCTAATATATTTATGATGTAAAGAACATATATAATTGTTAAAGGAAAGCTGTAGTCAAAACTGTAATTATCTCCTCATGTTATTGAACTTATGCAGTTGGAACACCTTCAACACAGTCCATGTACATCTATAGCACAGTTTCAAATGCTTCACACACTCTAGGACGAAAATGTAATGCCTACGTGACATAAGGTGCGCTCAAAAGCACCACACCTACAACATGGCTCAAATTGTGATTGAGTGAACCTTGGCCTCGTCCTAGTTTCCAATCAATATGAAAGATTTTGCTTTTTTTTTTTTCCTAGCTTAAAATGTATGCATTTAATTCTTATAACTACAAATTTTCATTTCAAAGCTTAAGTGATTGGAAGTATCCTGGCATAGTGGATAATGTTATGGTTACCTTGGAAATGACCAAGAAATAGCAGTGGATTGTTTCGAAACATGCAGGTTTAAATTTCAACAGGACATGTGAATAGGAGGCAGAATGGCTTATAAAGGACAAAAAGAGAGGGGAGTGGGAAGCAAAAAGAAGAGAGCGATTGAGACCTCCTCAACATCTTTAATTGTCATGCAGTAAACGATGATAGAGCCGGCACCAGCAACAGACTTCAAAATTTCTTGCACAAGCTCATCCACAAATGATTGACCACGATTAATAACTTTAACTCCATAGAAGAGATTTTTTCGATCAAACGATGCAATTGTAACATATGGATTCTTCAATTTGAGGGAATTGATAATGTCAATACGGACCCTGAAATATGCCAAAACAAATATAAATTAAAAAAATTAAAATTTTCTTATTCTGATAAAACACATATAATCAGTACAAAGAACAGTTTAAAAGCATATAATACTAAAAAACAGCATTACAATAAGTACTAGTGTCTGGAGGATGATCAAATGAGGAAATTCTTTAGCAATACTTTTATTGGAAAGAATTTGACACCGGTATGACATAAAAATACTATCAGTAATTTACAGTTTTCTGCTAAATCAAATAGATTATAATGTTCTACTGTTTCAGATTAACAGCCATAAGCAAAGATGGACAAAGAGCCAGGTCTATGACATGTCACAAGTTCTAAAAGCTGACAATAAGATGACGAATATTGATAAATAAAGGAAAAGTTATGATAACTACAATCTCAAGTTTTTCATTACGTCTTTACAGCTACTATATATAAAAAGAAATGCCTGAATGTCCAAGCCTGCACAATAGAGCAAGGGCAGAGAAGTCAAAAAATTTTCTGATTATGATACAAATCAGAAAATTACTTTAAACCCGAAACTTGCAAACTACAACATTGGCAAGCAAGATTTCAAATTGCATAACTAAGTAAATTATATTACTACCTGCATAGGTATAAAAAGACAATTGATAATTGATAATCATCTTCCTTTCTTTCTTTTTATTTTTTATTTTTTATTTTTTTCAAAACTCCTGGACCCCCAGCTCAAAATCTGAGTCTGGGACTCCCACCAAATGTTAGGAATTCTATTACACAAGCCAGAATAAGACAATATGAAGATTACCTTAAGTGCAGGCCGTGAAAATAGACAATTTGAAAAATTGAGAAGAAAATGAGTGGCACAATTTGCATCAGAAGGGATGTTAATACCAAATCACTGTGAAATTCACTAGCAATAACAAAGGTACGTACTTTTCAGTAGCAGTTGCAGTTAAGGCAACAAATGGAACACCCAGAAGAAAGGCGCGTAACTTGTCTAACTGCTTGTATTCCAACCTGAGCATCCAAAATTTAGGATTATTTATAATAAGAAAATACTGAAAGAGATGCTTGTCAACCATTAGGTAAAAGAAAGATGTTTCAAAAAGTAACGATGACCTGAGTGACACACTTGAAAAATCAATTTTTGAAAAGCCAGGTTCATAGAGTGAGGAAATAAAATTAAAATAAAATGTGAAGCAACAAAAAGACCATTGGGAGATGGCTCAATCGACACTCTAATACATTTAAACCCGATAAGCATAAATTGTTCAGAGAATAAAAAAATCATATTTTAAGGGATAAACAAGAGGGAAAGAAACCTAAAATCATGGCCCCATTCTGATATGCAATGTGCTTCATCCACAGCAAACAAACAAACTCCCGCCTTAAGCAATTTTGACCAGAAGCTGCAGAAATTTATACAAACAAATAAATAACATTCCATACAAAGTTGATGAAAAAAAAAATAAAACTACAAAATCAAATAATGAGATAATGATTGCATTGGATGCTATGCACATAGGGTACCTGATGGGAATTATGCAAGCTTTTTCTGGAGTCATAAATAATAACTGAAAATAACCAGTCTCTGCTTTTGTCTGGACACTGGAATTAGTTTGAGCACTTCCAAGAAACTCAGCATTGATGCCCCTCTGTTTTAAACTCATTACCTGATCTTGCATCAATGATATAAGAGGGCTTACAACTAGGGCGGTCTTTCTAGTAACTAATGGAGGAAGCTGATAGCTGGTATTGTTAATAAAACAGAAGAAAATTTAATTTGTGAACTGAGTACTCAAAAAGTGATGCAAAACGAAAGTGGAAGTGTAATTTTAATAAAGTTGTTACCATAAAGACTTGCCACTGCCAGTAGCCATGACAACCAAACAGTCTCTTTTCTCTATAATTCTTTGAATAACATCTTTCTGGTATGGGCGGAACACCGAATACCCAAAGTATTTCTGTATAAATCATAAAAAAATTGCATGCAATATTAAAGAGTTAGTACAAGAAAATGCGCTTTTATAATCAGATTTTGATTTCGATTTTTAATTTTACCTTGAGAGTAGACTCCATTTCTCCTCTCTCAGTTTCGACGCTTCGTCTCATCTCCTGCGTGCGCAATTGCAACCTGAAATTGAACGGGGATGATGAGAAATAATAAAATATTTTATATTTATAATTAAAATAAAATAATAATAAAAGTGCATTCCCGCCTTTTGTTTCTGGTTGGGCCTGATTGCGGGCCTCCCACATTTGGTATTACTATTGACACCCATCGAAAGCTGTTGTCTTGAAACTCCGTTGTTCTGCACCTAGGCTTGTAAGCGTGACTAAAGCCCGTTCAGGACTGCTGGGGGTTTTGAAAAACTAACTACCAATCAGGCCTAAAATTTACATGACAAGAACTCAGCAGTCTACGCTCAATTAATTGTCTGTCTGTGAATGGACAATAAATATTGAAAGGTTTTAATTAATGAAAAAGAAATATATAAAGATGATATTGTAGATGACAGGCAAGATAAGGTTTGTCTTTTGTTGGCTTCTGCCGAGTCCCAGGCATTGAGAGAGGAAGTATATCTGTTCGCTATTTTAAGTTTTTAACTGCAGAAAAAGTAGGAGGAGAATCTAAAATGTCGACATCAGCAAGCCTAAGCGTAACTGCTGGTATGCCGATTTCTACACAACATGGCTCTGCTGGCAGGGGCAGAGCTGTAGTTCTATCACTTCCAAGCAATCATACATTGCCACAGGGACTGGGTCTTGTTTCTGCTCATTCAAACTTGAAGGGACGCAGAGGAAGCTTCAAGACGGCCGTGGCTTCTGTTGACTCCAACCAGATTAGTTCCTCCTCTGTTTCTCCTGAAAAGGTTCCTTTCCCTTTATTATTCAACTATTTTTTTTGTTTTATATTATTGAATCCGAATCATTAACAATACGTTTGAGATTTATATAAGTACATATGCACTCAACATTTAATTGTATTCTTGGCGATATGGTGGAGTGTTTCAAATTACTTTCTTATCAAGAAAATATGAAAGTGATATGCCAAAATTCCTTATGGGGTTTTCGAATTATGCATTTTTATGTTTGGAAGTAAAATAGTAAAAAAGCAAGACTGCCATTCAAAGTTAAATAGTGTGACATTTTGTTGTTGTTTTTATTATTGTTGCAAAGCAGGAAGCAAACAAGTAAATTTAAATAGTATTCTTCCGGATTATGCATTTATATGTTTAGAAGTAAAATAATAAAAAACCAAGAATGCCATTTAAATTTAAATAGTGTGACATTTTGTTGTTGTTTTTATTATTGTTGCAAAGCAGGAAGCAAACAAGTATTATTTTGTTGTTGCGAATGCAAAGTTCATGCTGGACGAAGAAGAGCACTTCCAGGAGCTCTTGTTCGAGCGCCTTCGGAACTATGGAGAGCGTAATAAAGAGCAGGACTTTTGGTTAGTTATTGAGCCCAAGTTCTTGGATAAGTTCCCTAACATTACTAAGAGATTGCGCAGACCTGCTGTCGCTCTGGTTTCAACTAATGGTCCCTGGATTACGTAAGAAATTTACTGAAAAACCTTCCCTTTGATTACAGTTTCTAACTCCTTATCATATTCCTGCATATTTTTGTGTTGAAAGTTAATGATACCTTGCTAAGACTTCAATTGCATCTCTATCATGCTATAGATACACCCCATCTTTTAAAAGATATTTAGGTGCTTGTGATGAATTTTAGAATGTACAGCCCCTACAGAGATATTAGTGGATTCTCTGTACAAGTGATAAACTGCGGGAGGATTTCAATTTAAGCATAGTTGAGTGCTCTTATCCATGACTTTACATCTCAAGCTTATTGCTTATTCGGGAATGATAAAATATAGGAGAAGAGAACAGTAAGAAACCTTCTTGCTTTACGAAAAACCAAGCCTGGCATGCACCATCTGGCTGTTCTTCGTCGTGGAGCTTTTAGTTTGGACTCTTTTAATTCTGTTGATGGTTTGAGCATTCTCTCATTTCTCATAACCATGAGTACCCTCTCCAAAGGCTGCCATAATTGCAACTCAGATCAGTCCAACACAAAAGTACCTCATGCCCCTAATTTAAATCCTTTTGGGAAAATGAAATCATCTTGATAGTCTTGAGAACTAGCAATGGTAGACTTTTCATCTGGTACAATGCACATAAATGCACTCCTTTTAGTAGCACATGCAAGTGTATTAAGAGATAATAGCATTGAGTACTTTACATCAAGTTTAAAACCTTTGCAGCTTTTTTTCTTTTCTCTGATTTGTTATCCATTCAAATTCAAAGTCACAGTGTCCTGCTCTTCATGGATTGTTACTGATCAACTTTAAGGTCTCCCAAATCTTTTTCGTTATCCCATACTGACATTTGTTATGAATCACCGGCCAAGAAGGCCAGATATGAAGTTGTCTAGGAATGTCCTCCAAAAGCCAAACCTGTGAGACTGGTTTAAGTTAGAAGGCCATACTCTTTTGAATAAAAAAGATCATAAAGCTACCCATATTTCCACAAGTCTAATGTTCTTTAAGATAGGTGATGCCAACTAGAGATGGCTAATGGACTGTGCCGGCTCATGGGCCACGCCCATGCCCGTACGGCATGATGGCATGGAACAACCTATCAATGGGTCGTGTTGGGCCAACATTTTGGCCCATGGTTGTGCCTTTCCCCAGGAACAAGCACGAGCCCATCAAGGGCCCACAGGCCCGCTCCAATATTTTTGAAATACTTTTTATTAATTTCTTATCTTGTTTGGTTATAGAAAGATAAAATACAAATTAACAATTTAAAGTTCAAGCTTTAAAAATTAAATTTGAAATTTACTTTTCAATAATGCTTGGGATTCCAATATTTGAGTCCCAACTTGTGTCCCAATGTTATGTGCTACTCATCTGTTGGATGATGGATTTCATAACTAGTAAAATTACTTAATCACCATCCAATTGATGAATGCTACATCAGTTGGGTCTTAAATTGGGGGTCTCAAATTAGGGCTTGTAATGTGGGATACTTAGCGTTGCTCATTTACTTTGTATTCTAAATTTCCAATTTCATATTGATAAATTTATTAATTGTGTTAATTTAAATTTAATTGAATGATTTGAATTATTTTTAATAATTTAATTTTTAAGAATAAATATAAACATTACTCAATTAAACTAAAAAGACAGTTATTTGATAGATAAATAAAATGAAATTTATTTTTATGAAATGAATAGGTACAAATTAGAAATAAAATGAAATATGACATAATTTGCATCAATATAGTTTACAGCATCCTGTGATGATTGAACTATCTATCATTTGCATGTTACAACAAGTTTTTTACCAAAAGTATTTCTAAATTTTAATCTTTATTGTCATTGTCGCTATCATCATCAACTGCAACATGAACGTCATGACCATCATCATTGTCTTCATCAACAATTGTATCATTTTGCCAATTTTGATGTATTGTACGGGACACTTACATCATCATCTTATTCATTGTTTGAGTTAATTTAAATTGCATTTGTATAACTAATTAGTTTTCATATTTTAAAACTATAAATCATGCTGTCAAAATAGAATTAAATTAGTAGTAATAATGAAAGATCTGTTGTTTTTTATACTCTTATTAAGGCTATAGTATGTTTTTAATTTTTACTGGTTCTATTAAAAGCAATTAATATGTTTCAAATTAATAAATTAATTAAAAGCAATTAATATGTTTCAAATTAATAAATTAATTAAAAGCAATATAGTTTAGTTTAGTCTTTATATATTATCTAATGCCAGCAACCATTATTCGTAGGCAAATTTAGCTTTTATATTCCTTATCAGCCTTCCGGTAGTTTTACTCGGTCAGAATTTGTATGGGATTCTAATTCATTCAACATCCAAATACGCTACTTCAAAGAATTGAATATTTCATGATTTTATATTGGCAGAAACTCAGTTGCCTTCATTAAAACAGCGTAATTATTTGAGTTAACATTTGAAGATTATGTATCCTAGTATTACATTTCTATTGCTGATCATGCGACTTAGCAGGTTTATGAAACTGAGGCTGGACCGGGTTTTATCAGATAGCTATGAAGCTGGCAGTCTAGAGGAAGCTTTAGCCTCTAATCCTGTCACTCTCAAGTTTGAGAAGCAAGAGAAGTGGGTGGCACCTTATCCAAAATATGAATTTGGATGGTGGGAGGCCTTCTTGCCTACCGGATCAAAAGGGTCAAAAGTATAGGGCAACTTTTCCTTTTTTATTTATTTTTAATCTTTTCTTCTTAACTCTTGTTAACAGTGAGGAATTTTCATCATGTATTAGTAAGTAGCGATTGGGATTTGCATGCAATGGTGAAGCAGTTCATATTTTAAACTTTGAAGGTTAGTTCTTCAGGACCTGAAATCGACAAGTTAATATTTGATATTTTGAGGAGGTAATCACATTATATTTCCAGAAATAGCCTTGTTCAGGGACAACTGATCTAATTTCAAATTTCCTTGGAAAGATGAGGCACGTTGCTGGCTACGTGAGTCAAATTTCAAATGCCTTGGGAGTACTGTACAAGGCAGAGAAAATTAAAATCATTATCGTACTTTGCTATTGAAGGACGTCTAAAGGGAAATGTTAAAAACCTGTTACAAACTGCTAAAACCGAGAGAAAAGTCACAGCATTGCACAATTAAAAAAATAAATGAATAAATAAAGAATCATAAAAGAAGTGGCCTGGACTTTCGTGGTGGCACAAAAGTAAGGTAGAGAAAAAATTATTATGATCGATGCTGCTTCTGGACTGCCGATATTGGGAGTTTTTGGAGAACCGTTTGATCCAGTACCGCATACTGCTTCTTTAATTCAACTAGAGCCTTCTCAGCGTAAGTGTCTGCAAGATCCTCATGCTTCTCATACAGCATTGGCAATGTCAGAGACACCACAAACACTGCAATAACAGCAACAACATGCAATATAACATAGAATCAGAACTAATCTATTACTATTTTAAGGGACTGAAATTCAAGACAATAGCTAAAATATCGAAGGAGAACAACCTAAGTATAAGATGGTCAAAAAATCAAACCAACTGCCAACAATTGAGATGACCCATAAAACTAGAGTGGCCTGCATATTGGAGGAGATCAGAAAACCAAATGAGACCTCTTCCTATTAATATTATGGTGTGACTATGTTTATCGGCAAGTAACATCCGTCACGCTATATGACAACAAAAATATAAACGGGCAATAAAAGTTACCGTGAGAAATTTCCTTATATCTGGCTCTGTAGTCACATCTTGACACATTTTCGATGCAACATTAAATACACACCTTAGATAAAGAGCAACTCTTACGAAAAGGTCTTCAGGTAATTTAATTTCAGGAAATTGTGGTGGGGACCTGTCTCCATAATAATAATGTACAATTTTCTTTATTATATGTTTATATATCCTTAAATGATAATCATGAAAATTCAATTTGTGACTGAAGAAAAGAAACTTACATATCAGTGAAAGCTGCTAAATTTGACCATAGGAACAAAGTTGACAATGTGAGAATGATAGAGTGGCAAACGAATGTAACTAAGTGATAGCCAACACATTCGAAGAGAAACCATATGACTGTCCCACTAGCCAATATGCCTGCTGAGATTTGCCTGTTCCTCCAAAGTAGAATATCTGCACCTGAACAAACACATACATAAATAGAATTGTATGATTCATAGAAGAGAAAATAAGATATTATTATTATAAAGAAAAATGTAAAGTCACAACTCATGTTTTGGTAAAATGATCACGGAGATCCTTTTATTTTTAAAAATAGTCATACAAATTATTTTAGGATATAAAGTATCCTTTTTTTGATAAAAAATTGGAGGGTCTGTAGGAATTTGTGACTTTTCATGTGTAGAAAAAGAGGTCTTTGTGATACTTTTTAACACTTAAGGAGAGTCCGTTGTGTTTTTGTCCTTTTTTCCTATTAGAAGTTAAAGTGAAAATCAAGAGACACATGTTACATTACATTTTCCACCACCAAGAACATGATGAACTGGCTTCTGGCGACCAAACAATCGAATCTTTCCACTTGAATTCACCGTGTGGTTTTTGTCAATATCGGAGTCATTACCACTAATGCTAGTCTTATTTTCAGTCTCATTTTTCTCTTCTGCAGTAGCACCATGTTCTAGTTGATTTTCAGTCTCATGTTTCTCTTCTGCAGCAGCATCATCTTCTGGTTGCAACATATTTTCCATGGAGCATACACCAGATCAGAAACCAAATGACTCTTATTTAAAGCATTAATATTTAACTGAACTAATTACTCCACCATTTTTTTTTTTTGGGTAATATCTGTTGTTATGAGAGAAACATTCAAAGAGTGCAAAATAGCCCTCCAAATTCACATGCAAACCACACAATTATCATTTCTACAGGATCTTTTGCCATGTCACCATATGACGACATCACTAATTTTTCCTGGCCTAATTTAATTTTTAATCCCCTTACCATTTTAGGATTTGATTATTTTTTTAGAATATAAACTTACTATTAGATCAGGATCACGATGAATTATTAGATTAGAATGAAAATGTCAAAGGAAATAAGATAAATATGATGGAAAGTCTTCCACTCATACAAAGTAATCACAGCACCAAAGAGCATATTTAGCTAAGGCATCTATTGTTGGGTTATTGTTTCTTGACACTTGGCTAATCCTGAAGTCATGTTTTGGATATAAATTATAATCCCTGCAGCTTTAAATTAATTCAAAACAACTACTCAATAAGAGTACCATGCTATGTTGACAGCAACTGAAAAATACGCAAAGAGTCTGACTCAAAAACTAATGGAGATAAACTCAACTCAATGGCAAGTTCTAGTTCAAAGCATAAGGCCTCTATCTCAGCAATATCAATATCATCTAATTATACATCAACATAACACCCGGAGCTGTAAATACCCCATCACACTCTTGTGCCACAGCCCTATACACCACTAGCCCAAGATGAATATCAATACCAGTATCTATATTAAGCTTAATAAAAACAATCTGTAGAGGCTCCTATGTAGTTAGAACCGAGGCAGAATGTTAAAAAACAGCCACAATAAGCTCTAACTCCTAGCAGCTCCACAACCTTTTAGCCTTGCCCATAACACACAAAGGAGAGATAGAGACACTCTCATACATACAGTACAAGAAAATCGATTATTACGAGGGAAATTATCCCTCGGTATTTGTATAAATCCCTTGGTAATACTAATTACCGAGGGATTTTTTCTGTCGGGGTCCGTCGTGAAAACGTTCGTCGTTAATTCTATACAACCGACAAACCCTCAGAAATAAGTACTTTTGCCTACGGATTTTTCCCTCAATATAAAAAATAACGTTTCTCGGTAAAAGTTTTCAAACGAGGAAGAAAAACACTTCCTAGGGCTATTTTTTGACGGTAAAAGTTAACTTCCGATGATTTCTTTTTGTCGGTAAAATTATGATCCGTCGGAAATAGAATTTCCAACGACATATGTTCTCTCGGAACAAAATTAATCCCTTGAAAATTAGTAGCTTCCAAATATATGAATCCCTCGGAAATAATGAATTTTCCCTCGGAAATGTTGAATATTGACCACTAACATTTCTGTGGAAATCAATATTTAATTAAAAACATCAATATTACGATATTTTTTCTTTATTTGTTATATCAATTAATTCGGTACTAAAATTATAGAATCTATGTGTAATAAAATTGAAACAGTTATTATAAAATATTGTTAGTTCATTAAATTAAAATAATAATAATCCAATACATATAACAAAAGCTAAATGTAGTTTTGATGGTTCAGCTTCATACAAGATGATTCCTCATCTTCATATCCTCACACATCAACAGCTAAGGTTGTACATTCATACTTCTTAAATATTCCAGCTATTTGGCTCATCACTTTCAATTTGTTCCTCGTCTTCATCCTCTACTCTAGTGTCCTGCATTATTATTTCAAAACCTCTTTTATATAAGTACGCCATGCTGTAATATTAACTAAAGAAAGAAAGGGACAATAAAGCTAAATAAAATTAGTCCAAACACTTGACATATTCAAAATCAAAAAGAATTTAAAGTAGATTTAAAGGCAAACAAGCAGAGATGTACAATCCAATCACTAAAGGCAAAAACATCCTGAAACTCAATAAATTTTCGTAAGCACGATGTAGTGTTATAATATAAATAAGTTACACAAGCAAGGCAATCCCTTCAGTTACCCAAAAGAAATGATATATTTATAAAACAACAGTCATGGCAACAAAAAATCCTACCTCGTTTCTAATTCCCTATTTTTTCAGTCATCATTTTTAATAAACCATATGAAACTATGCTTCAAATTATTATCAAATTAAGACAACCACAGTCCAACAATTCTCATAAAACTTATCCTTAAAAGAGAAGCAAAATAACTAAATAGATTAACGGCAAAAGAAAATAATTTCATTTAGCATTATGCATCAATCATAAGTTCCATTTAAGAGACAAAAAGAAATATAACCATACCATGTTAGGCACTTGCTTGAAGCTTGATTGAGACATAATAAAATTCATTTTCTCTTCCATCATTTTCATTTGCTCTTTTACTTTTCTAAGCTCACTTAATTCCTCTTCCATTTTTTCCACTTTTAATTCCAATTCTCGCCTTGGTATAACATGAATGTCATTGCTGGTCCAGTCATCCAATGAACGATAGACATTCTTTGGTTTCATACCTACACCTTATATAAAAAGTTAATTTTTCCTTTTTTTTTCAGATTAACAAAAAAAAGTACACAAAAAGCCTCTAAACGAATCAGATTTTATAAATAATATTACAATATTCTAGATTAAGAATCTAATTTATACAAGTAAATTATTCAAGTTCAAAGGTTAAAAGTAAAGAAAAAAACCAATTTAATTATATATATATATATTATTACCTCCACCCCAGCCCACAACTCAACATTTCTTAGGCGGTCCCACTGCTTTACGATAAATGGCCAAACTAGACTCTTCAGCACCATCACTGCTGCCATTTGCTTTCAAATATGGAAAATGAGATTCTTACCACAGTTAGCACAGAACACTGCGTTTTGTGCTAACTATAAATTCTCACAGTGGCACGCATGTCACATGACACGCACAGAGCTCACACAACACGCTCAACTGACACAACACTCACCAAATCTTCACCAAAATCATGCATCTCACCTCTCTGTGCTCTCTCTGTTGACTCCCCCCCCCCCCCCCAACTCACGCATCTCACCATGCTCTCTTTTCACCGTTGACTTTCTCTCTCTCTCCCCATGGTCTCTCCACAGCTGGCGTGGGTCTCCATCGAAAATGCTTCGAACTCATCAAGAGTGGTGGTAAAAGCAATGGTTTCAATCGAGAACGGCATCGCCTCGGCTCGGAAGAAGTAATAGCAGAAGTAATAACAGTAAAATTTGGGGGCTTTTTGTTCCTGTTTGTCCATTAATTAATTGATTTGGAAAAAGAACGGTGTATGTGACAAATGAATAATGGGGACGGTTGGATATGATTAAGGGGATGGTGAACATAACAATGGTTTAAGAAGACCAGGGTTTTGATCGACAAAGTGGATTGAAAAAATCTAGAGCAAAGGCGGTGATGAAGGGGGCCCATAATTGATTTTTGGTTTTAAAGAGTGGCATTTTGATTTTTCAGTTGTGCAAATTATTATTATTTTTTTTTGGCCAAAATTGTATGAGAACCGACTTTTATTATCAATTAGGTTGTTTTCCAACAATTACGCCGGTTTAAAGAGGTGCCATGAGAGATGTAATCAATGGGCTAGAGAAAGAGTAGACGGTCAGAATGGAGAGAGTTGTGGGAGAATGTGATCAGATTTGTCGCTTGAGTGAGGTGAGATTTGGGGAGGGAGAACACGTGTGTTGTGAGCCGCGCGTATGTGTGTGAGCTGCGTGTGTGTTCAGTAACATGCATGCACAAAACGCACCGTTTTGTACTAACTGTGGTGCTCAATGTGGTGTGAATATCGGTGTTGTTCAAATATTCCATGCTTTCCTGCACACGTACAGATAATAATGAACTTGTGATTAAACAAAATTGAAAAAGACAAAAAATAAAATCACATATGAATAAAAGTAGGTACATGTAGTTCCTTCGCTTTCTCGCTTGCCCAATCACTATTTCTTTTAACATGAAATTTTTCGAAGCATTCAATTGGATCAGGCTCAACTCCATTTTCAGCTAACTGAAATGAAATAAATAAATAAAATTAAATTGGACAGTTCTTTTTTTTGTTATTTTAAATGTTGATTACTTTTTAAAAGCTTTACCATATCTTTCCTGCATTTAGCCATAGGAACGGAACCAGTTGTATGAGCAGTGTGCTTCAAAGACCGATTGCCCTTATTTATCTCACTCTTCTTCTACACATCGTCATTCAATAAACAAATAGACCTTGATTTTAATTAAAAAGGAAAAAAAGAAAGAAGTTAAACTTTATGATTTCTACATATTACCTTCCAGTTCTCATCCATCCATTTATCAGCCATTTGTCTCCACACAAAAGGAGCTACACAATCTGGGTTATGAGCATAGCGCTCTCCAGGAGATTCATACTTCTTAAAAATACTCTTTCTCAATTCTGACATCCAATCAAGATAGCGAGATTTTACACACTGACGGACAGCTTCTTTAAACTCTTCTTCAGTACATGTATAAGTAAATCCTGCGTTCTTCAAATTTCCAAACAAATTATCATATGCTTCAGCTGGATATTCAGAATATTTTATCCATGGTCCTGAGATACATTCATGGAAAATAATAGAAATTTCTCAAACAACCTCAGTAGTTATGATCCTAAAGCAATAAACCAACAATATTATTCGTTAATTATACATAAAAATAGATAAATTTAATAAAATAGATGCAAATTTGTTCTTTCACGCATAAGAACCTGCCATCATATATTTCTACTTCTATATTTTTTCCTTTAGGTACACCTTTAGCTTTCCCACGACCATTCTTTTTCTTTTTATCTGAAAATAATTAAAAAAATTCTACTTATTTTAGTTATAGTCAATTCACATATGTTTCATTTTATAACAATAAGATTAGTTAAATTGATTAAAATAAGTAGTACCTCCAGCCATTTTTGATGTCTCCATGGTAGAAACACAAGCTTCACCATTTTGATGCTGGGTAGGAAGCACCATATCTGATGCAATATTGAGAGATCGAGAAGCCGTTGTACTGTCATTATTATTATTATTATTATTACTGAACATTTGCTGAGATAAGGTATTGGAATTAATCACTTTGCCACTGTTTTTTCCCCATAATGGCCAATTATCTGCAATTTCAGTATATAGGCCGTTAGTAAATGTTTACTGGCAACAATAATAATATTAAACAATAAGATTAATATTATATAATAACACCAACATAAAATAAAACATAGAATAGTACAACAGCAAATTGTTTAAAAAATTAATTATCTAGTGTTTTCAATTTTTGAACTTACTCATATATATTGAACAAAAAAATCATTCAACAGCCATTTTATCAACCATTTTTTGACTCCAATCTATATCCCCAATATCCTGGTTCAAAGTGGAAGGCACATTAATATGTTGAATCTCTTCTTCTTGATATGGATCTCCTTCATCCATGGGAACACGTTTCGAGGCTTGGTCTCAATTGCAGTACCCCATGTAGGATCTTTTATCCCTCTCACATAGTAAATTTGTAATGCTTGGGATGCTAACACAAATGGCTCTTGAGTGTTTAGCTTTCTTGACCTATTAAGAATAACTCTACCATGACGATCTCTCTTATAGCCAATCTTTTCTCGAAATGTATCACAGTTAAACAATACTACTTTATTCCCTTCAGCATAAGAAAGTTCAACAATTTCTTTCAACACTACATAGTAAGGCACTATGACACTTCGATCATCACTTCTCACCATAACTCCATAGTTTTGAGTTTTTCTACTTTCATCATGTTGTTTTGTGTGAAATCTAAATCCACTTGTATTGTAGCCATAACAAAATATCACTCTTCTTTGAGGGCCTTGAGCTAAAGAAAGCACACACATTTTTACTTACTATGTTTAAAATAATCCTTACCTTGTCTTTGAACCAATTAATAAATTCTTGTCTATGCACCTCTTCCACATTTCTAATACCTAAATTCAACAACATATTTTTATGTTCCCTGTATAGAAATAAAATTTTTTTAGCAAAATTTAAAATATATGATACTATTATTAATATTAGTCTAAGACATAAACTTACTCAATAAACAGGAGACATCCATCATAATTTTGAAGGACATAAAGTGATGCAGCATTATGTAGAGAATGACTCAATTCCCCCACATGAATGTTTCCATATGATCGCCCAGATGAGGAAAAAATGGTTAATGTATCTGTTGAGAGTTGGCCACCATCATAATTTCTCTCTTATCTATTAAATTTAGTTTCCACATTATGAAGGTAGCGAGAGCAAAAAGTTAAACACTCAATAGCTAAGTAACCTTCTGCAATGGATCCTTTAGGATGTGCCTTGTTGCGAACATATCCCTTAAGTTTATGTAAATACCTAGTATATAGAGATATAATAATGTAAACTTATTTTATAAATAAATTAACTTAAAAAATTAGAAACTAAAAATAAACTATTATATTACCTTTCTATTAGGTACATCCACCTATATTGTACTGAACCAGCAACCTTTGCTTCCCAAGCTAAGTGAATTGACAAATGTACCATTATATCAAAAAAGGCCGGAGGGAAAATCCTTTCTAACTTGCAAAGAGTTAAAGCAATTTGACTGTCAAGTCGATCTAACTCATCTTCTTTTAACATTTTAGCACATAACTCTTTAAAGAATGTACTAAGCTCAATCAATGGATCAGATACTTGTTTAGGCAAAATATCATAAACTGCCAATGGTAGTAACCTCTCTAAAAATACATGACAATCATGTGTCTTCATGCCTGAAATTTTACCATTTTTCACATTAACACATCGTGACAAATTAGCACAATAGCCATCCGGGACTTTTAAATTTGACAGCCACCGTAATACATTTGTCTTTTGCTCAGGTGTAACACTATAACATGCAGTGGGTAGCACTATCTGTCCAGCCACCTCTTTTGGGTGAAGTTCTGCCCTTATTTTCATCTCTTTAAGATCTAAACGAGCATTTAAAGAGTTTTTAGTTTTTCCTTCAATGTTTAGCATAGTGTCAAGCACATTGTCAAACACATTTTTCTCAATATGCAAAACATCTAAACAATGACGCAGCATCAATGTTTTCCAATATGGCAACTGAAAAAAAATGCTATGTTTCTTCTTTTTTCCAAAACCAGCAACAACTTGTTTTTTTCTAGCCTTTCCAAATTTTATAGGTCTCAAACTTTCAAGTTCATTTAAGACTTCTTCACCTGTTTGACGCTTTGGTGCATCTCTCTTGTCCTTCTTTCTATCAAATTGCATTTTTTGATCTCGCCACAGGTGGTCTTCAGGTAAAAATTGTCGATGACCCATGTAACACATTTTAAAACCATTTTTCAGCCTATGGTGTGTAGTCTCTTCACAACAACATGGACATGCCAACTTTCCTTTTGTACTCCAACCAGACAAATTAGCATAAGCTGGAAAGTCATTAACAGTCCACAAAATTGCAGCTTTCATTTGAAAATTCTAGTTTTTTGAGACATCATATGTATTTACACCACTTTCCCATAACATTTTCAACTCATCAATTAACGCCCTCAAATATACATCAATATCATTGCCTAGGCCTGTTGGTCCTGGGATAAGCAAAGTCATAAATATATATGGTTCTTTCATACTCATCCAAGGAGGAAGATTATAAGGAAATAAAAGGACAGGCCAAGTACTGTGCCCAATATTCATGTTTCCAAAGGGATTAAACCCATCAGTAGCCAACCCCAACCTTACATTTCGAGGATCTAATGCAAAAGACTCATGTGTTTGATCAAAGGTCTTCCAAGCCTCACAATCTGCTGGATGTCTTAACAGCCCATCTTTCACATGATTATCAAAGTGCCATCTCATATCTCCAGCAGTTTTGAATGACATGAATAACCTTTAAAGTCTTGGTGTAAGAGGAAAGTAACGTAAGATCTTCCATGGAACCTTTTTGGTAGATCTATTGGCACCCTTTCTTTTAGCCTTCCATCTTGAAACTCCACAAACTGGACATTGCGATGCTTGTGCATGCTCCTCATAATAAATGACAAAATCATTTTTACATGCATTAATTTTTTCATAATGAAGACTAAGGTCTTTGATAATTTTTTTTGCATTATAGTTGGAAGTAGGCATGTTTTTACACATTGGAAACACATCATTTAATAACTCCAACAACATGTTGAAAGATTTATTACTCCAATTGTTGACGCATTTAATGTGCATTAACTTAACCATAAAAGAGAGGTTGGAGTACTTTTCACAATCCGGATACAAAGGTTGTTCAACCTCTTTCACCAATTCATAGAACCTTTGTGCCTCTTCATTAGGATCTTGGGAAAAGCCTTCTTTTATCATATCATACATCTCATTTTGCTGAAAGTTCTCAAGATGATCATTTTCATCATCTTCATCCCTATCATTATCAATATCACTATCCCCATTCTCTCCATGACAATACCAGGTGGTGTAGTCACGCCTTATTCCTTCCTCTAAAAGATGTTTGTGTACTTCACTTCAAATTTTTCTATAACTATTACTACATTTCACACATGGACATAAAATTTTCATATCATCTTCTTGAATATGACGATAAGCATAATCAAGGAAAGATGGTACTCCATTATAATATGTCATTGTTGACCTTGGTAATTGCATCCAAGATTTATCCGGTGGCATATTGCTACAAGTCATTAAAAATAAATATAAGAAAATTAATTTGCTACTAAATAAACAATTGTTTATAGCTGTTCTCAAATACAATTATCTCATAAACTGCTAAATAAACAAATAAAGAAAGGAAGAAAAAGCCATAGTATAGGATGTCCTAGTAATTAATCACATAGGATGGACTTCAAGTAATATAAACACAAGAAATATGCAAAAAATTAGACAATGTTACATTACCGTGATCTTTCAAGAGCCACGAGGAGCGATGAGAAAAATAGAGTTCTTACACGCCTTGGTCACCGAACTAGATACTCAAAACTTCAATTTGCTGCAAATTAATTTCAAGAATATCAAAATTTAATTCTAGTATTATTCTTGTCATCTCTTCAATTTCAAAATTAATTTGCAAAGAGTGGTTGTATGATCCTAAATTTTTACCAAGAATGGACAAAATTAAGAGGAATCACAATCAGTAATACAAAATAAAATGGTATTGTAAATTCCGAACAAACCAATAGAATTCTCAAATGCTAAATAATAATAAAATTAACACTATTAAAATATTAAAATTGAAATAGAACAAATATATAATAAGTATACTTTTGTTCTTCAGATTTTGGTGGGTGGCATCAATACGACTTTAAACCTTCTTTCACAACCTGAAGCAATGGAAAAAAAAAGGGTAATATAATGAGCTATTATCATTTCATTCCTTAAAATATATGTATGTAATTAAATAAAACAATAAGAATTTAAAGCTGGAGTAAGACCGATAATTGTTTAATTAAAATCTAAATAAAGTGAAAAGATATTAAAATAGCATGAAAATTTTGGGTCCTATTTCATATCTACTAATTTTAAAATATATAATTAAACAAAACTAGATTTTGAGTTTTTTTTTTTCCTTTCAGCATTATCTCTGAAACAAAAAAAAAAGTACTTTTTTTCCTTTCAATGTTATCTCTATAACAAAATTTGAAGCAAATAAAATTTTCAAGAACTCTTTCATAATGGAAAGTCAAACGCAACCCCACAAAATTATGAGGAAAAAGCAAAACCCAACCATTGCCGAAGCAAGTTTTGATTTAAAAAATTCTTTATAATTAAAATTTATTTTATCTTCTTTAATTAAAAAAAAAACTCTGCTTAAACCAAAAAATATAAGAAATAAGCAAGCAAAATGAAAAGAGAGAATAAAACTCACACTGGAAATCGTGCTAAGAAGATCTGCATTTGACGAAGAAAGATGCTACATTTCTCTCAAGGTTTCTAGAATTGGATGCTACATTTCTCTCAAGAACTCTTTCATAATGGAAAGTCAAACGCAATACCCGACAAAATTATCAGGAAAAAGCAAAACCCAACCATTGCCGAAGCAAGTTTTGATTTCAAAAATTCTTTATAATTAAAATTTATTTTTATCTTCATTAATTAAAAAAAAAACTCTGCTTTAACCAAATAATATAAGAAATAAGCGAGCAAAATGAAAAAGGAGAATAAAACTCACACTGGAAATCGTGCTAAGAAGATCTGCATTTGATGCAGAAAGATGCCATTTCTCTCAAGGACACGGCTATGATACAGGGACTCAAAGTCCCTGTGTCATAGAAGGGGTCAATTTATTGACCCCTTTGTTGCTTGAAAAAACAACTTTTATGATTGGCAGCAACCGGTTTTCTAGCCGGTTGCTGCCATTAATATGTATTTTTTTATTTACATAAATTTAAATAAAAAATATTTAAAACGAATAATATTTAAAAATAATAATAATAAGGAGTAGAAAAGGACAAGTAAAAATGGAAAATTTTTTTATTATAAATATTTTAAAAATAAATAAAATTTGTGTTAACAAAAAAGATAAAAGTTTTATTCATTTTTTATGAAATTTATCTCATGTTTAACATTTTAAGTTTCTTATTTTATGTTTTATGTTTCATATTTCATGTTTCATGTACTGATTTTCTAAATACCCCAAGATTTTTATTTTTTGCCCCTGTTTTATGTTTACATTATGTGTTTCATGTGTTTCTGTTTTATGTTTCATATTTTATGTTTCATGTTCACTGTTACGGAGGTACTCATATTTTATATTCGTTGTTGCATATTTTAAGTGATTTGTTTTATGTTGGTTGTGCAATGTTTCATGTACTGATTTTTCAAATACCTCAAAATTTTTCTTTTTTGCCCCTGTTTCATGTTTACGTTCTATATTTCATGTTTGCTGTTCTATGTTTCATGTTCTATGTTACGGAGGTACTCATATTTTATATTCATTATTGCATATTTTAAGTGATCTCTTTCACATTGATTGTGCAATATTTCATGTACTGATTTTTTTAATACCCCGAAATTTTTCTTTTTTGCCCCCATTTCATGTTTACGTTCTATGTTTCATGATTGCTGTTTTATATTTTATGTTTCATGTTCACTGTTACGGAGGGACTTATATTTTATGTTTGTTGTTACATATTTTAAGTGATCTGCTTCATGTTGGTTGTGCAATGTTTCATGTACTGATTTTTTAAATACCCCAAATTTTTCTTTTTTGCCCCCGTTTCATGTTTACGTTCTGTGTTTCATGTTTGTTGTTCTATATTTCATGTTCAATGTTACGGGGGGACTCATATTTTTATATTCTTTGTTGCATATTTTAAGTGATTTGTTTCATGTTGGTTGTGCAATGTTTCATGTACTAATTTTTTAAATACCCCGAAATTTTTCTTTTTTGCCCCCGTTTCATGTTTACATTCTGTGTTTCATGTTTGCTATTCTATATTTCATGTTTCATGTTACGGAGGTACTCATATTTTATGTTCATTGTTGCATATTTTAAGTGATCTGTTTCACGTTGGTTGTGCAATGTTTCATGTACTAATTTTTCAAATACCTCGAAATTTTTCTTTTTTGCCCTCGTTTCATGTTTACGTTCTGTGTTTCATATTTGTTGTTCTATGTTTCATGTTCCATGTTATGGAGGTACTCATATTTTATGTTTGTTGTTGCATATTTTAAGTGATATGTTTCACGTTGGTTGTGCAATGTTTCATGTACTGATTTTTCAAATACCTTGAAATTTTTCTTTTTTGCCCCTATTTCATGTTTACGTTATGTGTTTCATGTTTGCTTTTCTATGTTTCATGTTTTATATTTCATGTTCACTGTTACGGAGGTACTCATATTTTATGTTCGTTATTGCATATTTTAAGTAACGTGTTTCATATTTATTGTTCAATGTTTTATGTAATAATTTTTAAATACCTTAAAATTTTTCTATTTTGCCCCCGTTTCATGTTTATGGTTCATGTTTTATGTTTCAAGTGCGGAGTTTCATATTTGATGTTTGTGTTCATTGTTACGAAGATACTCATTGTTATATATTTTAAGTAATGTGTTTTAAAATTACTATTCAATGTTTTAGATAATTATTTTCCAAACACCTAAAAATTTTTAATCCACCATTTTGTAAAGTGACTTTAACATAAGCATTAGAAGAATATCAAGAGATTTAACAACACTTATTGTACGAATACTATTTTTTTAATCTTAAATCTAACCGTTTCACTTGAATTTCATGCACCGATTTTAATCTTTCAATGGTCATACCTTAGACTACAAGTGTTCGTTTTAAACATTCAATAATATTAGTTTCTTAACATTTTTCTTCTAATTTTTTATAAATATAATCACTTTCGAAGTATTTGTATTATGAATAAAGGTAACCAACAAAATAATAATATTCCAATCTGAATTTTCTTTTAAGTGTTTTAAATCTTTCGTTTGGTTGGAGAACTATCAAAGCCTCTTAGTGTTTTATATTTAATTTTAATTTTTGAAATATAGCACTCGCTTTTTATTAAAGAAAAATATGATTGAATATATAAATATTTGGCTTTTGGTTGTTAATTAATAATTATTATATCAATAATCCTAATTGTTTTAATTTTTGTAATTATTATTGAAATTCTAGTTAAGCAATGTATGCCTTCAATTTGTTGATTAACGCTTGAAAAAGTAGTAAACCCAATGAATGACTTTCAACTAAGTTGTAGTGGAAATTGAAATTTTTCACATTTGAGTGAAATTTGTGAAAGTGAACCATTTAAGTAAAGAAATAAGTGTGCTAAAGCAAAATATTACTTAACTATTAAGTTTGATAAAAAAAACTAAAAATGAATAAAATACTAATGGTTGCAATAAGTGGCCTCACAAATAAATTCGGAAGAGCTTTTATATTCTACTGGCGCTTTTTATAGCCAAAATCTCCACTATAAATAACCTTGCAACCATTTTTAATTCTATTAATTCCCACACAAATTTATAGGCTTATTTTCCCATCCGCTAAATCAATTTAATCAATTTTTTTTATTTAGTAATTATAGGAAACACAATTTAATGAAAATAAATCAAATTAACTATTCCTATATCAAAGATAATAGTTTTTACATATTATAAAAATCCACCAAAATCTAGTACATTACACTAAGTGCATCATACAATCTTATTACAAGTATCATTACAAGTATCATCTCCGGAAAAAAGTAGATTGATATATTGCATAAATTTACGGCAAATAAAAAGAGGAAGAAAAGTAAGTAGTTTTAAAGTAAAAGTTCAGCACAACTTATTAACAACGTATTTATCTTCTTCAGAGGCACTAAGAAATTCATCCACTGCCCAAGTTTTTCCAACTGTCGTCATGCAACACCATCCATGCTTATAAAAACAGCAACAAGTTTTGCAATAGTTATGGAGTCCTGTCCAAGGAGAGCTCCAAAGAAAAGCACAAATAGAGAAATGGGTTTGCTGAGTTATTGGAAACCTTTACCCCTGGAGAAAACAGAGCAATTTTCCATTTAATGATTGTATTCAACTGTTTATTAGATACTTAAATCATCATAATAGCCAATTTTTTATCCTTTCTTTTAGCCTTAAGTCATGCTAAAGTGAATTTATATTGACCAAAGAATGTTCAACCATCTATTAGATACTTGCATCATCATAATCGCTCCAAGAACTCTAGTATTCAGTATTTGCAATAAAACAACTCAAAGATTAAGTCACTATAACAAAAACACTAAGTGACCTTTTCAAGACATCATTTTTTATCCACTTGTCTTTAACTCTCAACTCCAGATTCTTCACAAACTTATTCCAAAATTTGGGCATCACTTCACATTTATACACAAAAACAATCTGGCCCTTTTTTTTTCTAATAAACATAAGCTCATTTGAAAACACATTATGCAATTAATAAATAAGCAATTAAAAATTAAAAAAATAGAGTAAACTTTGAAGCTCATGCTTTACATCATTTCAGTACATGGCATAATATTGACAAATTTATGGCAAATTCCACTCAATCAGAATCCAAACAACTCAAAAAAATAAACCAAGAGAGTACAAAATCTCATGACACAATCCAATTTCTCAGCAAGCAATCACAATTTAGCTAAAAATCAACCCCTTAATAAGAAATTTAATTTTGAAAACAAAAAGCTTTTAATCAAAACCTCTATTTAATACATATGTAAGACATAATTGAAATACATAAAGAAGAATCCTAGAGAAGATATGAAGAGAGATATGATGCCTCGGGTATTGGTATTGGCGTAGTCGTAATGCAAGAGGGTTGACCAATTGCTTACTTTAGTAAGAAACCAAGTGGGGTAGCCTTAAACTACACTACTTACTATAAGGAGTTGTATGCATTGGTTCGAACGTTAGAAACGTGGTAGCACTACTAGGGATGGCAAAATAACCCGGACCCGAATGAACCCTGATGATCCGGGTCGGGTTCAACCCGTACCGCATTTAAATAATGTGCGAGTCTGGTATTAATTTTTTAAAACCCGAACATATCCTGGTCCGATTCCGGGTTCAGCTGATCCCGTATGTCCGGAACCCGGACCCGGATATATTTATATTTAATATAAATATTAAAAAAACCTATGGAAAAAGAACAAAACCCTAGTTTGCACTTTTGGCTTTTAACTCAACACGGCTGCCACCATTTCCTCTCATTTTCATCTCCCAAACTCACCAATTTAAATCATCATCATCAAATCCGCCACCATTTCATCTCTTTTTCATCTCCCAAAAAATCATCAATTCACAGCCACCACAATTTCCTCTCCTTTTCATCTCCCAAACTCACCAATTTAAATCATCATCATCATCAAATCGTCATCAATCATCATCATCATCAAATCGTCATCAATCATCATCACGGCTGGCGGCAGAATATCACGCACACGAAGTGACGAATTGGGATTCATGGACGTAGACGAAGCAATGACCAACTGTACAAATTTATTGGATTTTCATTCCCTGTCGCCATTTGTGTTCTATTTTGCTATTAGTTTAGCTTTTGTTTGATGATGACAAGCTGACAATCACAAAATTTGGGTCTTGGTTTGCACTTTTGCTTCATTGTTTTGTTATATTCTTTAATGAATTTCTTCTGTTTGATTTAAATATTATTCATATTTTCACATTGAAGCAATCAGTGATGGAAAAAAGTTACAAGTTCAACACTTAGTGTCTTATCTCTGTTTTTACATTCTGAAACACGCCTAAAAATGGTGCCCATTCGGGTTCAAAACTCAGAATCCGGAAACTCGGATTTTTCCGGGTTGTACCCGGACCCAAACCAGGTGAAAAAATCTGGGTTAAAAGCTAGGTCCGAGAGAAGAAAATGGCGTCCGGGTCTGGAACCAAGAAGGCTAAACCCGGACTCAGACCTGGATTTTGCCATCCCTAAGCACTACCATGGCCTAAGGAGTTCATGATTTACACCAATCATGAGTCATTGAAACATCTTAAATGCAACACAAGCTGAAAAAGAGGCATGCTCGGTAGGTAAAATTCATATATAGACATTTTTGTATGTCATTCATTACAAGCAAAGTAAGGAAAATGTTGGATCAGTATCATTATCATATTGTTCAAGACTCATCTTCTGAACCCTCTGAACCAGAAACATTATATGAGTCCAATCCGTCAGAATCAAACCCATCTTCCTCTTCTTCATCCACAAACTCAACCAGTATCTCCATTGACTCTGAATCAGAATATGCTGACATTACAAGCATATTGATGGCAACCAAAACTGAAGATCCCAGTGCTTCAACTTCTACACCTATTGTTGAAGACAGTTCTTTTGATGATGAGCATAAAGCATCTCACACAGAATCAGTGCCACCACCAGCTCATGACCACTCAACAAAACCATCTTCAGCATCTTGGTTCACATTTGATGACATTCCCCGTCACAAATGGCCTGCTAGACTTCAAGAATTTGCTGCATGGATTGATCTCCAAGGAAAAAAGCCAAATGCTCAATCTCAAGCTGTTCTTCGTGAATTCATGGCCCGATCTACGGGTTCTTTGCGAAATTGGTTAGAAAGCTTGGGAGAATATAGACAACTCCAATTCATGCAATCACCAGTTGGTACAGCACTCAATCTCATCCATGAACAATTCATTGGCGAAAAAACAGCATCTACTGATGCAGACAGAAAAGAGTACCATAAGATGAAGTGATGTTCTCTCAAATGACATCTTTTAGAATCTCATTACAAAAGAATGAGTATTCTATTTTACAAGCTAAATGGGTTCAATAAACCTTTTCTCAAACATGTCTTCATAGCCTCTCTTCCTTCTGAGTTACAACCTAATCTCCAAAGAAAACTCACAGGCACTAATCTCAACATTGCTGACATCTCTTTTGGAAAGATTTTCCAAATGGCCATGTTATGCTCGGATAAAATCTATGAGCAGAAGGAATTCTTCAAAGATCTCATGGAAGACAAAAAACCCTTCTCTGAAGCTTGTAAAAAACCTCATCTCAAGATAGAGTGCAAACATGACAAGACGTGTATTTGTCCGACCAAAAAGAAAAAATATTTTCAGAAACACTTCCATAGAAAGTCATCTTCCAAAAAACCATTTCGGTACTTCAAGAAAAAAGATGTTTCCCAGTACAGAAAGAAAAAGCATAACCGTTGTTTCATCTGCTAGAAACACGGTCACTTTGCTCGAAACTGTCCTCACAAGTTTGCCAAAGCTGTTCGTCTCATACAGCACCTCCAACATTTTTCCCTCTTATCTGAGAACGAAGATGTTGAATCAAATTTTTCTAAACAGTCAGAACAAAATGACCAAACTGCTTTCATTATCGCAGAATCTTCGGATTTTGAGGATATTTCAGTCATCTCTACTGTTCAAAATGTCAACCATGTTTCCACCATTCCCAGACCTGTACTCAAAATGTCAATCCCTCCTTCCAAGTTTCATAAACCTGTTCCTGTCATCGGGTTTATTGACACTGGTGCAAATACTAGTATGATTGATCCTTCTGTTCTTCCCTCAGACTATTGGGATTCTCATTCAAAGCTTTTCAGAGCAGTTAATGGCGAAACTTTTAAGACCACTTTGATTACCAAAAAACCCATTGGTATTCAATTCTTTCCGAATTGTATAATTTGGAAAAAAATTGTAGCTTCCAAACTCCTAGATAAAGATTTACTCATAGGTTTTGAAATTCTTCATTTGGTTAAAAACCTATTCCTAATCAGTTCTGGAGTTCGCTACAAACAAATGTTCTTGCCTTATACAGATACACTGCGTCTATATGCACTCTCTGAAACACCATCTCTATATAGTTACATTTCGCAAAAGTTCTTAGATTTTTATCCAGAAAATCCTTCACCACTTTGGAAGAATGAACAATTCTTCATCCACCTCCCTTTCAAACTCAATGAAGACATAAATCCCACAAAAGCATCTCACTCGGGTATGTCTCTTTTAGATCTCTTACTTTCTAAGCAAGAATGTTCTGAGTTACTCCAACAAGGTCTAATTGAACCTACTGATTCAGATTGGGCTTGCCAAGCCTTTTATATTGAAAAACGGTCTGAATTAGTTCGTGGAAAAAAGAGATTAGTTATTGATTACCAGCCACTTAATTTTTTTCTTAAAGATGATAAGTTTCCCCTTCCAAAAATCCAGACCCTATTTGTTCATCTTCAAGGGGCTCGTATCTTCTCTAAGTTTGATTTAAAAGCTGGTTTTTGGCAACTTGCTATTTCACCAGTTGACCGTCACAAAACTGCCTTTGGCATTCCAGATGCCCATTATCAATGGACTGTTATGCCCTTTGGTCTTAAAGTCGCACATTCATTATTTCAAAAGGCCATGACAAAAATCTTTAGTCCTATCCTCCATCATGCTCTAGTCTACATTGATGATATTTTGTTATTTTCCTCTAACCATGAGAGCCACCAGAACTCCTTTTAGATTTCTTTCATCTTGTGCAGGCACATGGAATCATGCTTTCCGAAAAGAAAAGCAGCATAGGAAAGGAATCAATTGACTTTCTTGGCATGGTGATTCAAGATGACCACTATCAACCTGGTCCACACATTGCGACTGAACTATTAAAATTTCAGGACACAACTCTCACCAAAATGCATATCCAACAATTCCTCGAGATTGTTAATTATGTCTGTGATTTTATTCTTAAAGTTACAATCCACACAAGCCAGCTGTCGCGCATGCTAAAAAAACAGTGCCCTCCATGGGGCTCAGCACAGATAGAAGCTGTCAAGCAGCTAAAGGTGATAGCTCAATCACCTCCTCCACTCAGAATTCCCACAACTGAACAACGCATCCTCCAGATTGATGCCAGCGATGATTACTGGAGTGCCATTCTTCTTGAAGAAATCAATGGCGTGCAACATTTCTGTGCATATGCAAGCGGACAATTCAAAGACTCTGAAAAGAACTACCATGTGATCTACAAAGAGATTTTGGCAGTCAAGTATGGCATTCAAAAATTTGAATTTCATCTAATCAGCCCCAAATTTCTTATCCACATGGATAACTCTTCTTTTCCCCGAATCTTTGACTTAAAAAACAAGTTGCTCCCTGACAAACAACTCCTCAGTCTCAAAAACTGGTTTGCTAAATACGACTTCACTGTTCACCACATAAAAGGCAACCAAAACCTCATTCTAGACTTCCTCACCCGTCCAACTATAAATAAACCTTTACTCATTTCCTCAATCCAAACCATTCCAGTTATAGCCATGAATCGCCAACTTCCTTTCTAAGCTCTCAACCAGAGAAATTTCCCCATGAACATCTCTTTCCAATCGACTTACCAGCTTCAAGACTTTGCAAAGAAGTTCCTTTACAGGTATTTCTTTAATGTCCAAACCAAAAAGCCTGATCGATTTCCAAACCTTTGCTTGGAACACCTGTTTCTCACAGGCCTCACTCTCTCATCCCTATCTATCTATGAGGATGAGCTTTGGTACATGTGGTGTCTCACCACCTTGTATGCTACGAAGCTAGTTTTCCCTGTCAGACCAGTCCTGACTCACCTTACCACTCCTGAGTTCTCACCAGACCTCCTATGGACTCTCCTCGAATGGTATTCCCCACTCACATGGTGGCGTAAACAACTTCAGCATCTGTGTACCTTTCACGGATTAGACAAAATGCCAGAACAGGAAGCTAACATGTGGACTACAGTTTTCATCGTTCACATACCCTACTTCCAGCACCTAGAAACAAGACACTACTGGACTCAAGACATGGCATATGAATGGAGAACTTACCCTCATCCATGATACATCAGTAACCTCCGTTCTCAAAGCCTATCTCATGGAACTTAACAATGTTCCTCCACCTGCAACAAACATTCACCACACCTCCATTGGACCATCACACACCCTTGAAATAATTCCAAAAACACAAGGCTGTACTCCGGGTTCAAGTTCAAGTCCTCAAGGAATCCTTGTCATGGAACAACGTCCTGACTACACCAAGTCTTGTTCCAAGACGCTCAGGACCAATGGGAAGATTTTCAGTCCCTTCTCCATACTCCATACTGAAAATTCCCATTATACTGTCACCAATCCATACTCTCCTGCTGCATCTACATCACAGCACATATTCGAAGCTGATGAAGAAAAATATCAGCAAGCTGAGGCGTATCTCGACTAGAGACAGATACATCGGCATAAGCGCCAATTTGAGAAAGAGACAGGAGACGTGTCACCATCGCGCTATCCATCCATTCCATGATGGTGATGACAATTTGTCGCTCTCACACAGCTTTTTATACAACAGCCCATGTGACTCCCGTTTGCTTCGCATGTTTTATGTAAAAGTCTTAGTCGGTGTGCTTTACTTTAGTCTTCGTCGGTGTGCTTTACTTTCTATTTTACTTTGTCTTATGTAAAAGTCTTAGTTGGTGAGCTTTAGTAAGAGTCCTAGCTGGTGTGCTTTACTTTCTAAAAGCATGTGCCTATTTGTCGATTATAATCATTCAAGGGGTTCTATCCTTGATGATTTTCTATATAAGGCACCTTATGCTTTAGTTGTACGCAGGAGTTAATCATAAATAAAATTTCAGTTTTCTCCATATCATGTTTCTCTAAACTTCTCTCTTCTAGGAATCAAAGAACTTATTTAGGTTAATAATGATACGCTCGCCTCTAAATTTTCATACTGAGTATGCTTTGCACTTGCCTTAAGCCTAAGGATCCTGTGCATCAGAAATGTCCTATTTTTATCCTCAAAACCTGATTTTTATAAAATGAAAGTGTTTTCTCACAACGTTCACCCTCTTTGAAGGCCATGAGTGCTGTGTTTTCGGGTAGTATCATGAAAAACTGTTTTCAAATATGATTTTCGGATTTGGTATTTGATGGATAAGTGTATATCGGCTGGAAACCAGAACTTGTGGGCTACTGGCCCTAAGGACAGACTTCGTTATGTTGTAGATCTGGTGTAACAACGCCACGTACAATTACCCACTGGTATCAGAGCCACACTTATCAAAGAGGTGGTATCATTAGTAATTCCAAATAAAATTACCTAAACATGGAAACAACTTCATCTCCAAGCTCAACTCCTTCATCGTCTTCCTCTCATATTTCTCTTTCCTCGAGTCTCTCTCTTCCAAGATCATGTCAAAAACATGTAGCCTCCAAAATTGAAAACCTTGTCGAATATTCTTATATTCCTAAATCTGCTCAAATCAATGAATCTCAATTTCCCATTATGAGTCCCTACAACCTCTACAAACAAAAAACTTCTCTCACCAGAAGTACTCGAACCCTCATCTCCACAAAGAGACCACTACTAAAAGAGTATATCCAGTCTTCTAGACTACATCAGTGTGCTTTACAAGCCTCTTAAAGTGAACAGTATGTCACTTTAGAAATACCCTCAGATCTCGTAGCAAACTGGAAACAAGAAGGGTATACCTATCTCCATCTTGGCGGTATTAGATTGATTCTGTCTCTCCATGGCAGAAAAGGTTTACCTATTACAGCCAGAATTGCTCTTCTGGACACTAGGTTCAAACAGTACCAACATGCTGTTATATGAACCGTTCTGATCACACTCCATGCTAGTAGTGTCCTATTAACCTTTTAGCCAAATTTCAACCTCTCTCTTGAGGATCCCAACCTTCCCACAACCATCAAAGTTCAGATCCAACTCCAAGGAGCAGAACAAACACCCACATCAAAGATTGCAACCCTTCATCACCAAATAGTGTATCGATTACAGAATCATGCACTAGATCTTCCTACACCTCACACTACATCAGATGCTTTAATGATCCTTACAGACACAGACACAATTCCAACCATCATTCAAATACCCAAACCAATCCAGAAACACGAATTGCTCAAACTCATGCCTCTTGAATAACTGACTAATTATGAGCATTTCCACCAAAACTCTGAACCAGTCCAAACAACAGAAGCCACGTTTGAAAGAAGACAAAATGGTCAAGTCAAATTGTCTTTTCAAACACCTGAAACTAATTCGGTGTCAGAAACCCCAAGGCTTTCTTACACTGCTATGATTACAGCAGTCCAAACTGGTCAAGAAAAGACACTTCCAATTCATAGTTTCTCATCAGAAGGGTATCCTGTATATCCTGATAAAATCAATGGTCATTTTCTATGGGATGTTCCTGAAGCCCATATGTGTAATCCTGATTGTCCTTGCTTGGATGATACGGATGTTGATGATGAACTGGAAGTCATGAGGAGAAAGAAAAAGAAAAAGAAAAAACCTTCTCATCCAAAAACATCTTGCAACTCTTTTCCTCCACAATCTCCACCAGATCTCAAACCTCTTGTTCAACCAATAAGATCATGCCTAATGTTTTCTGGGCAATCTTATGAAGAGCCATTTCCTCCACTTGAAAAACAGACCAACACTCAAACCAGCGTTATCTCAAAACCTTTTGTCTAGTCCCCAGTTACAGCCTCTGGGCAACCTGAAGAACCAAAATAGTATGAAGCTGTCTTAAATTGGCAAACCAGAAATGCCAATGCTCAGAATCAAACTCCCACACAACTTGGAAAGAAAATTGATCCAGTTGCCAATCAAGTCTCCCAGACTGAAGCTAAAGTTGATTCAATCAGCCATCATCTTGATAAGATGTACATACATCTATAGGACCGTATCTCTGAGTTAAATACCGATCTCAAACAAATGATTAACAATCATATCTAGGGTCCAGAGTTTAACAAGAAAGAAGTAGAGATCAGAAAACTTAAAGCTGAATTAGCAAGAATTGATGCTGAAAAGACTCGTCCCACACTTTTCACTCAAACACAGTCCATACTTGTGCCTCCACCTGTGTTTGAAACCTATTCACCTCCTAGACCTCAACAACCTGTTTACAACCAGTTCTTTGGATTTTCACATCTTCAACCCACTCCACAACCAAAGCCTTCTTCACCTAAGAAATCTAAGTCCAAAGTAAAAATTTCCGAACCAAAGTCAAAATCAACTTCATCCTCATTTGTTCCTCCGGTACCTCCGGAAGATTCACCAAAAGCCACTCCTGAACCCCCTAAAAAGGATAAAGGTGAGGAAGTCTGGAATGAGGTTCTGGTTGCCTTTTATGTGGTGAACAGTGAAGTAGTATTTAGCAAACCAGTTTTTGAGACTGAGGAGTTGCTTGTCAGGGAGCAACTTGTTTTTGAAGTCAAAGATTCGGGAAAAAGAAGAACTCGGTCACTTTGCTCGAAACTGTCCTCACAAGTCTGCCAAAGCCGTTCGTCTCATAAAGCACCTCCAACATTCTTCCCTCTTATCTAAGAACATATTAAGGAATTGTATGTTAATGACCATGATTTTAGTGTTGAATACCAAGCTTGTGAAGTACTTTAGGCATGATGGTTACTTATTTTAGGGGAATAAATTGTGTGTGCCTAATTGTTCTTTGAGAGATTTGTTAGTGAGAGAATACATAGAGGAGGGTTAATAGGGCATTTTGGAGTTATAAAGACTTTAGCAATTTCATAGGAACACTTCTATTGGCTACATACGAAAGGAGATGTTGAGAGACTTTATGGTAGATGTGTCACTTGTAGGCAAGCCAAATCAAAAGTGCAGCCCTATGGCTTATACACACCGTTGCCAATGCCTAGTGTGCCTTGGACTAATGTTTCGATAGATTTTGTACTAAGGTTAACTGGGTCCAAAAGAGGGAGAGACTCAATTTTTGTGGTTATGGATAGATTTTCAAATATGCACATTTTATTCCAAACTGCAAAACAAATGATGCTTCTAATGTTGCTGACCTATTCTTCAGGGAGATTGTGAGGTTGCATGGTATGCCCAGGACAATTGTTTCTACTAGAGATCCTAAGTTTTTAAATTACTTCTGGAAAACATTATGGGCTAAGTTAAGAACTAAGTTGTTTTTAACTACTTCTCACTCTCAAATTGATGGTCAAACAGAAGTTGTGAATAGAATTTTATCTACTCTCTTCCAGGCTATTATTAGAAAGAACAGCAGAACTTGGGAAGATTATTTGCCACATGTTGAGTTTGTATATAATCGTTATGTTCATTCTGCTACTAAATATTCACTGTTTGAATTTGTTTATGGTTTTAATCCTTTGGCCCCATTGGATTTAACTCCACTACCTTTTTCTGAGCGTGTTAACTTAGATGGTAAGAAAAATGTTAAAATTGTTAAACAGATAAATGAGATGGCAAAGTTCAACATTGAGTGGAGAACATAGCAATATGCTAAACAAGCCAACAAAGGGCAACATAAGCTAGTCTTTGAACCCGGTGATTGGGTGTGGTTACCATGCGCAAGCAACGATTTCCAGAACAAAGGAAATCTAAGTTATTACCTCGAGGGGATGGTCCTTTCCAAGTCTTGGAATGGATCAACAACAATGCATACAAGTTAGATTTGCCCGATGAGTACAATGTAAGTGCTACTCTCAATGTTTCTGATTTGAATTCTTTTGATGTAGGTGATGATTTGAGGACAAATCCTCTACAAGAGGATGGGAATGATGAGATTGAGGATAAAACTGTCACAAGAACGTGAGATGAGGTATTTTAAGATCCTATTCAAGTTCCTGTTGGACTGGTCACAAGAGCTCGAGCAAAGAAATTTAAAGAAGTGCTTAACGGGTTGATTCAAGTAACTTGGGCTTAATCAAATTCTTGGAGGCTCGTTAAAGGAATTGCACATGATAAATGCATGATTGACTTGCACATTATGGTGAGAAAATATATTATTTTTTCTTTTTCGGATACTTTCCCGTTTCTTAAGGAGGCTACTAGAGAAACAAATTAGTTATTTCTCTTTTAATTGCCGAGTTTCAATTTTAATTGATGTAAGGCATTTAAGCCGATTAGGATTAGGATTTGATTTAAATTCTTTCCTATTCGCTTAGATTAGGATTCTGATTTGATTTAGATTCTTTCCTTATTTGCTTTACATTATGATTCCGATTTGATTTCGGATTGGGATTTATTCCCAAAAATTCTTGTACCCAACCTTATATAAATGTATTCGCATCCAATAAATAAGAAAGATAAGTTTTTATACAATTGGTGAGAGAGTTAATTCTCTTTGGTTCTTAAACAAAATCTTTGAACTTATCAAATTTGTATGGCATTCAAACTCTTGACTTATCAATCAGATCATCCATAACTATACCAAAGTTAGTGTTGGGTCATGGTTCCATTTAATTCTAAGTTTAGATTCGATCTTGGAGACTAGATTGACTAGGGTTGAGTCAGTTCTTAGCGAGGTTCGTATCAGGCACTGAAAAGCAATGTGTCTGGAGTACAAACACTTGAAGCACTTGATGTCCCGATTCTTCTAAGGTTGAGATTTAGCTTTAGACTTGTTTTTGCTACTAAAATCTTTTCTTACCTTAGGTGGTTCAGTCTTGATAGCTTCATTTCGTCTCTCATTACTACTCAACTTCAGTTTCCATGGGTTTGAAGACGACAAAGTATATCTAGTTGTACTCTTGCTCTTCAATTGCCTCTATACCTTAATAGCCATGTGGACTATATCCTAAAACTTCACAAAATATTGTAGCTCCACTACATTGGCAATCTCTTTGTTCAACCCAGTCAAAAATCGTGCCGTTATAGCTTCCTTATCTTCCTCCACATTAGCCCTAATAATAGGAATCTCCATCTCCTTATAATAATCCTCTACATTCTTCGACCCTTAGGGAAGGCTCTGTAGCTTAAGATAAAGATCCTTATGGTAATGAGTAGGAATGAATGCTTCCTTATAAGCGCTCCCAACACTCCCCATGTAGCTATAGGACTCTCACGATTCCTCCTCTTATTATTCACTAATTGATCCCACCAAATAATAGTATAGTGAGTGAATTTATTAACTGCTCGCTTTACCTTTTTTTCTTTTGCATAATTATGATAATCAAAGATCAACTCAACCTTCTCTTCCCACTCCAAGTAACCCTCTGCGTTATTCTTTCATTGAAACGAAGAATTGGTCACTTTGATTTTACCTAAATCCCTATCCTCATCATCTCTCCTATACCCTCTCTCTTGCCTACCTCTTCTACATCTCACTCTATCCTTATGTACTTCGGATGCTCGTTCATCACCATTATCTTCCAAAAATGCATTTTCTGCCTCACACTCATCCATAGGCTCATATCTATGCCTATTATTTCCCTCGTTATATTTTGTTTCATCATGTGTAGCCTCATCATGCTCTCTACTAGCTTGCTCCTTCTGAATACTCTCAATGCCAACCCTATGTTGCCTCAACTGACTTCCTATCTCTTCAAATCTCATATTCATCTTTTCAAATGCCTAGTGCATTGCTTTCAAAGTTAAAGTAAGGCCTACCGTGGAAGGTTACACTTTACTTTTATCATCCATGTTAGTTATTTGAAGTGAACTGCAAAGAAATGTTTTAAAAAAAATAGAGAAAAAAATAATAAACCTCACTACATCATGAGTTTACATTCGAGATGTCACTCCACTTGTGTTTACACTCAAATAGGCTTTTACAAGAAATTGTGCACACACACTCTTGCCTTTTTACCACTCTTATATTTTTTCAGTCAAGTTCTTTGGGAACTAATGACTCAATTAAGGGAAAGCGCCAAAGTAATCCCTCTCATAATCGGAGTCCAAGAAACAATAATGAACCCAAAAAAAAAAAACCCAAAGGAACAAGAAACATGAAACAAGAATAATAAAAACAAAGAAACAAAGGAGATCACCAAATGTGATTATTATTATTATTATTATTAATTTTTTTTGTAATCCTTAAATAATTGAAATTTGAATGAATTTAGGGAAAGGAATAGGTAAAATTGATAAAAAGAAAACCCTAAAAATATTGTTCATGCGGTATTGTTCACGTTTTTTTAAGAATACTAGAACAAGAGTGAAAAGTCTCAAACAAGAATGAAAAACAATAAAGATAGATGAATATGACTTTGGTGTAAGCTCTGATACCAACTAATGAGAACCGCTCTAGATCTAGCTAGAAAATTCAACAACTAGATTGATAAGAAACCCAAGAAAGCCAATATGATCATAATTTGGATAAAGGATTCAAACCCTTGAGAAGCTAAGTCTCAAGAAACCTGATTACTGAATAACATGTCGTAAAGGTTAGCAACTTCTTTGATAAGTAAAAAGTTCTTTCAAGAACAAGTTGAGAAAATCCTCTCCAATGATGTCAAAACTCAAGATTGTCAAAAGTTTATTTAAAGAAAATAAAAGAGTGTTTATAAAAGGTGGCTAACCCTAATTTAACTTAAAAACACAAAAAAAACCCGAAGTCACATGGGCCTTGGCCTATAGAGCCATTGATTTTAAACGGACCGTAACTTAGGCATATGATGTCAGATTTAGGCCCACAATATACCTTTCCGAAGCTCTTAACGGAAGGAATACAACTCAACTTTAGAATTGTTTTTTCCAACCATTCTCTTACTTCAAAAATCATCCTCTCCGACACTCACCATCTCATTAGCTCAAATCAAGTATACCAAGGTTGGTTCCTTCTCTTTCAAGCCCATCTTGAATATTGGTCTCTTGAAAATTGAATTTGAATTGAATTAATCCAAAGTAGCTTGAACAAATCCCTGCGTTGCTTCCTTGTGTTAGTTTAAAGGGCTACACATATTGTAATTTTGATGATAACAAACATGTGTCTTAAGTAAATTGAAAAATATTGCATTTCACATTTCACTAGTTCTTGAAGGATAATATTCACGAGGAAGTGGATCACGTGAAATCAAGTTTAAGACATTGAACGGATAACAACGCGATCAAGAATAAAGTTTAGAGCTCAATAGACTCATTATTGCGACAATTCTTGTAAAGCTGGTATGATTTAATATATCTATGGTTTAGCATTTGAGAAGCTCAATATTTTGTTTAATAAATTGTCATTTTTTATAAACCAAAAGTTTTACAAGTATAAGCTAAATATTTTATGAAGTTAGTTATTTTTCAAGATGTGGACTAAAATGAAAAATTTTTACAATCTTTGATTTTAATAAGTATTGTTTTGAATTCCAGAGTTGGACTTATTTGTAAATATTTGAAACTTTTTGGGTTGTACTATAATTTATGAAAATTTGAGGGCTTGAGTGTAAATATCATAAGTGTACAGAGAGTTAACGGCTAACCACCAGAGGGCTAACGGCTAGCCAACTGAGGAAAACTTTACATTTTCAAATTTTGGACTTTGGACTAAATTGAAAAAGTTTTGAAAACTTTGAAATTTATAAGTATTATGTTAAAATTTGGAAATGATTATTTTGAAAAATATTATCATGTGTTTGGGCCATATCATAATTTCAAAAAATTTTGGGAATAATAAGTATTATTTAAAAAATCTGAGGTTGGACCTGTTTGCAAAGTTTTATGACATTTTAGACCATAGTGTAATTATAGAACGTTTGGGGCACAAATATAATTTTATGAACAATGTTACTGTAGTACATTCAAATTTAACAGTAACTTTACTGTTCTGAAGTGGTGAGGCGGATAAATTAAGTGGCTTGCTCGTAGGAATTTGCCTACAACGGCTAATTTTTGGACTTTTGCTATAAAAACTCAACTCAAACTTCAATTTTAAGACTCTAGAAAGTAAAAACAAGTGCTTAATTTGTAGATTCACTATAAAAGAGTGTTGTTTGTTGAATTCTTCAGTTTTCTTATCAAATTTGTGAGTGTATAAGTGTGAGAAACACTTGTGTGAAGAGATTGAGAGATAATCTTTTTGTTGTAAAGGTTTATTGACACCTTGAAAGTCAATTGTAACGAACTTGAAGTCTTGTATGGTTTGGATAGTGAAATCCTTGAGCTTGGTTGGCTTGGAGGCGTGGACATAGGCGGGGATTGCCGAACCATGTAAAATTTATTGTGTTTTATTGAATTTATTATTTTTT
The DNA here is from genome assembly GCA_018350135.1 of Citrus trifoliata. Taxonomy (NCBI): domain Eukaryota; kingdom Viridiplantae; phylum Streptophyta; class Magnoliopsida; order Sapindales; family Rutaceae; genus Citrus; species Citrus trifoliata. The sequence continues at coordinate 26,730,912 of CM031388.1, read as the reverse complement.
ATTTGATTAAGGCAATAGATTAAATTGTTATGCAAATTGTATTGCATAAGTTTTAAAATCCCAATTCACTCCCTTTTTGGGTTGCATAGCTTGCTTTTCACCTTAATCTTTTTAGCTCGTGCTCTCGTAATTGGCCCTTCTAGAACAAGCAATGGATCTTTAATGCTTTGAGCAATCTAGATCACATTACATTTTTGAAAAAATAATTATAAAGAATTTAGTAATAAATTAGAATTGAAATAGGGGCTTGAAATGGTTTTTTTAACTATAATCAACAACAATGATGATACTTATTTATAAAGAACCATCGTTAAATATAGTATCCAGCAACAAAATATGATGATTCTTTCTAAGAATTATTGTTAAATTTTGAGCTATCATTTAATGATAGTTATTAGAGTTCTTACATCATTAAAATTACATATTTAGCATATTCTTCACATTATAATATTTTACGACTGATAAAAAATAAATAGAATTCACATATTCATCACATTTGCATCATATCAATGTAATGTTATAAAATTTCTAACTACATTTGTTGAAATCTCATATGATTCACAAAATTTTAGAAGAAAAAATTTAAATTGCACCCATTTTACACGACTATAGTTGTGTATGTATGAATTTACTCCACTATATTCATGTAAATGGGTAAAACAACCCAGCTACATTTTAGCATCGCGCTACTACAAAAACGTTAAACAATGATGGCTCTTAACCATCATCTTAGGCAAGGTCATTAAACGGGGAGTCATTTTAATGATGGTTAAAAAACTATCATCTTTTTTAATTTTTAATAACAATTTTTACTATATACTATCATCAATTTTAAGCTAACATCAAGAAACAAAGAATACATGAAATAAATGTGAAGTTTAAAATGCCTTGTTGGTTCGATAAATAATGAACCTTGTTGCAAACCAAAATGTCAACTCATTGGTTGTTAATAATTGATTTTGAGAGAGTATTTTGAAGTGATTTTTGTTGACTGAGAGAGTGAAATGGTGAGAATGAGAGAAGCTCTAGTGTGGGTCTAATATTTCTCTTTTAGGGTTATCTTAGTCAATACACAGCCCAAAAGGCATAAATATACAATTTTCAAGTATGGGGTATAAGTAGATAAATACCCATGTTTTGGGGTATATTAAATTAAAAGCCTCGAATTTGAAACCCTAAAGTTGTGACTAGGGGTGGGCATTTTACCCAACCTGACCCGATAAATTTCGGGTTCGGGTCGGATCAAGTCGGGATTAAAACCTGATCGGATTGAAATTTACAAACCCGATCGGGTTGTGATCGGTTCGGGTCAAACCCAACCAGATCCGAATACCCGATCGGGTTCCCAAAAAAAAAAACATAAGCTAACATTGCACACAGCACATATCGCTGCTGCATACACATACACAAAAGTCACAAGCTGCACAACACACACACATTTGCCAAGCATGCAAAGGGCAATGTAGAATTATTCGTGAACAAAACTTAGTTTGTGGTTGGAAGAAATAAATTATCTCGGCTTGAGTCTGCCGCTGTAGCTAGCTTTGTGTGGCAGCTGTTTCCTGCTCTTCTGAGTCACTGAAAAGGCACACCGAAGTCACAAGCTGCACAGCACACACACTGACCCACACACTGCACACATACGAGCTGCACAACACACACAAACACTGCAAGTGCACAGCACACACACACGCTGCACACAGTCACTCAACAATTCACTCGCAAACCTAACACAAACACACACACGCTGTCAGCCACAACTTACAAATCACAACTCACAAGTTCACTGTCAAACAAGTAAACAAACACAAACAACTGAACAAGGCAGCCGCAACCCGCAAGTCTGCAACCAACCACCACAAGACGCGATCTGTTGCTGCCAACTGTTGAAATCACGATCTGTTGCTACCAAGTGAAGTCGCAACCAACTGTTGCCAAGTCAAACCCGTCCAGCCATGAGCCGTTCGTATCTCCACGATCTGCTGCTACCAACTCCCAAGTGAAGCCGTGATTTTCTGCCAAGTGAAATCCCATCCATCCAGCCGTGAGCCGTGGCCACCGTTCTACTGCTTGAAGGCCGAATCCTCTCCACCCGAACCCGATTTTGAAGCTTTCTGGTTTCCACCTTCCACTTTCAAGCTTCAACTTTTTTCAAGTTTCCTAAGTTGTTTCGTTTCATGGTATATATACACTATATAATTAATTAATTATATATGCTAAATAGTTTATTATGTAATTCAGTAATTGGTGATTATTTAATTGTTGTAATTAACTAATTATGTATTTATAAATATTAGTAATAAAATCAAGGAAATTTTGTTAATTATTGAGCTCATCAGAAATTATTTTTTTTCATATATAAAAAGGAATTGTTGATTGGTGGGTTTTGTTTTTATTTCATTGATTGTTATCGTTTGCTCTCTTTAGCTAATAGACCATAACAATCAAGCATAAAGGACATATGAAAATGACGTTAGCCAGCGAATAATAAAATTTTTGTTAATTATTAATAATTGAAATAATATTAATTGATAATTGATAATTATTAATAATTGAAATAATATTAATTGATAATTGTTAATTATTAATAATTGAAATAATATTAATTGATAATTGTTAATAATAGTTAATAATTGATTTTTTTATGAATAAATTAGCACATTAGGTAGATTAAATATTAAAATTAAGTATTATGTTGTATATATTTTATAATTATAATGTGTTATGTAATTATGTGTACTTGTGCAGTAGCTTCAAGCTTTCAACCCTAAAAAAATTAATAAATTCAATTAATATTTTATTGTATGTTAATCATCCGTTAAGTTGTTAAGTACAAGTAACTTGGACTTGAAATTAAAGGATTTAATTTATAATAAGAAATAAGATATAGATAGACAAATAATATCATATTATTATGGGGAATGGGTAATTGGATATTATAAATTAATTAATTAATCATGAATTTCTTACTTTTGTTTATGGAGCATCAACAACTTGAATTGAAATTACTAATTTTTGTTTATGGATTATGTTAATACTATTAATGTGTTTTGATTTTTGAATTAATGATTATTAATTATTATTTTGAATATTCAGATGCTTGGACACTCAAGATCAAATTCGATGAGTGACGATGAAGACCAAAGTGTACAAATGGAAGGAACCCATAGAGGAAAGGAAAAGGCGAAGCGGAAAAGACCGCCAATGAAGAAAAGATCAGCAGTATGGAATCATTTCACTTTACTCGAAGATAATCCAAAAAAATGTATGTGCAACTATTGTGGTAAGCAATATCAATGGGATTAGAAATATGACAAGGCATATAAAGACATGTGAATCATACAAGACATTTCGGGCACAACAAAGTGGAAGTCAACAAAATTTGACATTCGAGGGCGGCGAAGAAAATGCACGTAATTTGGTTTTGGGTAAAGGATTGAGTTAAGACGCGTGTCGAAGGGCAGTAACTAAAATGATTATTATGGGTGAGTTGCCGCTCAGTTTTGTAGACAACAAAGGATTTAGGCATTTCTGCAGTGTAGCTATCCCTCAGTTTGTTATGCCATATCGAAGAACAATTGATAGAGATGTTATGGAGTTATTTTTGGAGGAAAAGGCAATGTTGAAGAGATTGATTTGCAACAAGCAGTGGGTGTCTCTTACAACTGATTTATGGACTTCTGTTTAAAACATGAGCTACATGGTGATTACAACTCATTTTATTGATAGTGATTGATGTTTGAATAGAAGGATTATTAGTTTTAGCGCAATCGAAGATCATAGAGGGAAGTCGATTAGTAAAAAGATTGTGGCTTGCCTACAAGATTGGAGGATAGAGAGGTTGTTTGCAATAACTGTTGATAATGCCACTACAAATGATATTGTTGTTGGTTATGTCACTATGCAGTTGCTTAGTTGAAGGAATGATGATGCACTTGTGTTGGTAGGACAATATATGCATGTGCTTTGTTGTGCACATATTTTGAATTTGATTGTTGTTTCAGGATTGGGAGAGTTGCATGTTAGTGTTTCCGCTATTCGAAATGCAGTGAAGTACGTGAGATCCTCCAGCATGAGGCTGAGGACATTTAAACAATGTGCCGAGCAGGTGAATTGTCCAAAAGAAATTGTTGTTTTGAATTGTCCTACCAGGTGGAATTCCACTTATTTGATGTTGATGACTGCGCTGAAATTTCAAGCGGCATTTGATAGAATGGCAGAAGTGGATAAACCTTATGAGGCATATTTTGTTGAGAAAGAAAATAATGTTAGAAGGGTGGGCCCACCTGGACCGGATGACTGGGAGAGTGCTGAACAAATTGTGAAGTTTTTAAAGGTATTTTATGATGCCACATTATTGTTTTCTGTCTCTTTGAGTGTGACTTCTAATCTTTGTTATGATACTATTGGCTTAATTGAGAGTTCATTGACTGCACTGCATGAAAGTACAGATCCTTGAGTGTCCTTTATGGCTTATAGTATGAGGGAAAAAATTGACAAGTATTGGGAGTCCACAGGAAAGATAAACAAAATGTTGATTATTGCCTCTATTCTTGATCCAAGAGCGAAAATGGATTTTGCTAAACATATTTTTGAGATCATTTTTGGCAATGATAGTTTGATGGTTGAACAAATGACCAAAGCAGTGAAGGACTTGTTGAATGAGTTTTATGATGCATATAGTGCATTCTCCGCTAGTTCCACACCATCGATGTATGGTGAGAGTGGTCTTAGTGGCAGTTATTGAGGTACAAGTTCTTCTCAACGTTTTACAACTGAGGCTAATTTGGTGGACGTTGCTGGTGGTGAATGTGATGACGCTTTTCAAGTATCTCGCCCTTTCCTTGATTATGCCAGGAAGGTTTCTGTTCAGAATGAGAGTAGAAGAGTAGTATCTGAGGTGAAAAGGTACTTGAAGGACCTAGTTGAAGATCCCAACAATTTTAAACTTAATGTTTTGCTTTGGTGGAGGGTGAATGGATCGAGGTATCCAATTCTTGAGAAAATTGCAAGAGATGTCCTTGTTGTTCCTGTTTCCACAGTGGCATCTGAGTCTGCCTTTAGCACTAGGCATCGTATTATTGATGAGTATAGGAGTTTTTTAACCCCGACTATGGTTGAGGCATTGATATGCACTGAAAATTGGCTGCAGTCTAAACTTTTTGCCAATCCCGTCTACAACCTTTAAAAAGATATCAAGGAGAAAATGTTTCATATGGAATTACAAGAATGTAATGTTTTTAATTTTTTATCATACATTAAATACATAATATATTTAAAATGCATTATAACTTTATATAGAACATCTACATACAATCATGTACTTGAGTTATTAATTTTTTTTGGATTTTATAGAGCTTATAAGATCGTAAGCTTCAACAGTGGAAGCGGTGAGCACCGACATTGGTGTTATGGATGTTTGAAAGGTAACTTTTAATAAATATTATTATTCATAATTTGATATTATAGTACTATTAGTATTTAGTTGTAATTTAAGCTATAATTATAGTTGTTATAGTTTTAAATTTTAAGTCTAATTTGTTATTGTTTTAGTTAGACAAGTTGAAGTTGATAGAATGCTATTATTGTCTAGTATTATTATTAACTTGATTTGGTGATGAATGCCATAAAATAAGCGTGATATAATAGAAATATATAATCAAGTGTGTATTGAAAAATTTGGTAAACATATATATTTATTTGTAATTATAAATTTATAATGATATAATAGAAACCCCTTTATCTTAATTAAAGATATGAATTGGATTTATTTATTTGTGTTTAATGTGTAACCTTATGAATTTGGTTTATTTGCTCAATTTTTTATTTGAATTTAGAACTTGTCAAAGTGCTTGCATGGAGCCATGAAGGAACCAAGGTGGAGGAACCAAGGCGGAGGAACCAAGAAAGCTTATTTAGTTTTAATGTTTGAACTTTGAACTTTGTGATTTATGTTTCTAAACAATTTAATTTTGTGACTTTGTGAGTTTGTGTTTCAAACTTTTAAAGACTAATATTTGGAAATTGTGCTTTAGACTTTGTAAGTTTGTATTAATTTTAACTTTTATTAAGTTTGGAACTTTGGATTTTGTTGGTTGAGCAAATAATAGTTCTAATTCTACCCTCCAAGCCAATAGGCATTTTCCTATTATAGCATTTTAACTTTATTCATTTGATTTAATAACATTTTCTTTTCTTTCTTCAGTTGAAAATTAGTAAAAATGACTACAATTAAGAAAAATGTCCTAAAACTTTCATAAAAACTACAATAATAAAAAAAAAGGGCTCAAAATTGCATTAACCGAATTTGACCCGAATTGACCCGACCCAATTTGACCCGATTTCAACCGACCCGAACT